>JALPQI010001542.1:0-137474 GCA_025490895.1 Thaumatotibia leucotreta | reverse complement strand
AACACCATCACCTCTTACAAATAACATGGGAATGGTCCGTTTTGTTGTTCTGTACACCTCCTCATATGTCTCCTCATCAATCTCTACTGTTGTGATTGTTTCTTCGGCGTCTCCTAAGACCATGTTCAAATGTTGATCATAAGCCTGCAAATAAAACATATTTTTAGTTAAACCTAATAATAAAAGCAGTTGCAGCAGCAACTATTGGTGGTGTTTATCAAAGGACCATCAGAATAGTAATATTAAATATTAACATAAGGAAAGTTATGAGTAAGCTATTTTTGTTTGAATAAAGGCCTCTGTTATAATAATAATTTCAGGGTTTGAATAGTTATTTTTT
The DNA here is from genome assembly GCA_025490895.1 of Thaumatotibia leucotreta. NCBI lineage: Eukaryota > Metazoa > Arthropoda > Insecta > Lepidoptera > Tortricidae > Thaumatotibia > Thaumatotibia leucotreta. The sequence continues at coordinate 137,134 of JALPQI010001542.1, read as the reverse complement.
AAATACCAAATTATAAACTCATAACACTCTTGGCACTAATTTTATGTAGGAAAAATGTAACAGCAACTAAAGCAGTCAGCAGTTAACACTTAGAAAAAAAAACAAGCAACTGACACTTAGATTTTTTTCATGTTGTTCTGTGTGAGCCAAGATTGTTTCACTTCAATAAAATGGACTAAAACTATTAACTAACTTACATGCAGTTTGCCACGAAGTTCTCTTTCGTTACGCATTTTTACATATATTCTTTCATCTAAACTTAGCCTTATTAGATCTAATGGCTCCTTTACAGTCATTACAGATACCTGAAAAACCAGACAAGAGAACATGTATTATTAAGTAAACAGTGAAAAGGGAAATAATACGAAACAATACTATTTGTTTTAAACTAATGCTTGTGTGTACATCATTATTTTAAAAGGCACTTTAATTCATTGCAATAGTTATAGGACAAACACAAACACATTTATCCATGAACCTACATTTTCACCATCGTCTGCCATGTTCAAAGGTTATTTACTGAGAAAATTCAGTTACAGACACTAGAAAATGGGTTTAATTTTTAGAACGTAGTAGTTTATTGGTTATAAATTCAATAAATAACCATCAAATAACTCATTTAACTCAAGAGCCGAGCCGGGATGGGATAGTTTGGCGCTAGCCAAGCATAATGTAGCTGTCAATGTCAAGTGTCAAGTTCATTTTTAATAGCTGTTTCAGATACAGTTTTAACCGTTCCCTGATTATGATTTCTGTATGTTGTCTAACATGAATATCAATTGAGATTTACTTCATCTTGATCCATTTATTTATACTATGATGTATTACTTTATTATCTGTAACTATCAAATGTCAAAATTTTGGATTGATTGCGTGCGTGCATCATTCACTGCATTGTTTTAGGAAATTTTCTTGAACATGCGAAAAGGAAGCAAATAAATTACACTAAATCAACATGGTTAGAAGTGGGTTAGTATCTGCAGGTCGCCTGTTTGACAAAAACAATCACAGAGCCCTGAATAAATATGTGTTTTTTTCTAGGCGTGATCGGGAACGCGATCGCGAACGTCGTCGTTCTCATAGTCGGTCAGCTTCACCAGACCGCAAGAGGCGGCGCTCTAGGTCAAGAAGCAGAGATCGAGCTTCTAAATCTTCGAAGAGGAAGCGTAGTCGTAGCAGGGAAAGGGAATCTAAACGAGATCGCAGCAGGGATAGAGACAGGGACAGGAAAAGGTAATTACCTAAATACTATCGTGTATTTACTTTCGTGCTTAAACTATATTTTGTTTTGGAGCTCTGCTGCACACTTTACAATAGGATTTTAGGATAGCTTTGTTTTTCAGAATTTGTAACATAGAAGGACTGGTATTGTTCCTATGGCTTTCATCTGTAATCAAGTAGAACACTGCAATAGTACATTATAAAGATAATTTTGATATCTAAATTGATTGTGTGTTGTTATGCCTACCATGCTTGCAGCCACTAAAGTGGTCATTAAGTATGCTGTCAAAGTATCTGTCTTGCTGACAGACACCTAAAGGTGCGTTTAAACCAAAAGAGCATTCGCTGTTCTAGCGCCCGTTCTACAAAATCAACCAATCACGTTTTGTGTACCGATCGAATTTCGTAGATTGGGAGGTTAGAACAGCGAATGCTCTTTTAGTTTAACCGCACCTTAAGGTTTATTTTCATTGTTGATTAGTATAGGAGCAACAACACATATACCTTACATCAATTATAAAATTACTAAAATGAGTAATAGCAGTAAGTATGTAAATATTCTTTAATGTGCACCACATCCTTAATTAAAATACAAATACAGAAAATCCCACAATGTTGTAACAGATGTGCTTACCATAGAAAAAATCAACTCCGTAAGACTCTGGTTGTCACGTCTGGTTGTACAGAAAAACATGTATTATTAGGCAACAACAGGTGATCTTAATTAGAAGTCTTCATATTTTTCAGTGATAAGAGGGATGATAAACGCAATGGTGCAAGCAGTAAGTCGTCAAGAAAGAAATCTCCTGATAAGGAGAGAGACCGATCCAAGTCTAAGGAGAAGTCCATTAAACAAGAATCAGCTGAATATGATCTTGGCTCAGTTGACAAGGTATGTTCATTTTATATATTATGTAATATGTTGTCTAAGCTGTCACTATTAGCAGAGATAAAGGAACAGTTACAATTATTGAGTCAATAGCCTAAAATAGATACAGATCATAGATATTTCTTTGAATGGTTTGTTGACATGTAACTTCTATATAAAGTATCTGCTTATAAAGTTGAAATTCTTTATTTAACGGGTTCTTAGGGACAAAGTATTAACCCACCGATTCCCAGCTTGTGACGTCTCCATAACATTACGACTCAAATGTGTGTTGTGGGAGCCGAGAGGTTAATATTTGTTAAGTTCTTTTTTAATATGTTTGTTTCCCTTCAGCGCTTTATATTGGTGGTGGTGTATTTTAGTTGGGACGTAGCTTTTCACACAACTTAAACTTTAAAATTAAAATGACAAGCAAAGTATTTGTAATAACAAGCAAAGTTTCAAATTGAAATACACATAATTATCTGCTCTTAAACCTCATCATATGCTTTTTTCATCCATTTGGGTGTAGGGCTCCTCCAGCTTTTTTCTAATTTCTCTTTCTTGGGCTTCTCTAACTGGCCCCTTTTTATCCCATGATATCCAAATGAGTAGTCTTGCACCATGAATCCGGTTTACAGGTAACTTCTACTAACAAATAAAACATGGAAGCTACATGCCATACTAAATGCCCTCTCAAAACGGTCCTGAAATCTTGTTGACAAGTGTCATCCCCTCTTCAATACATCACACTAATAAAATTCTACATTATCCTATTAAAACTTAAACTGCTACTTAAAATTAGTTGTGATTGGTCCATCAAAGTTTTGATTGACTATAATATTCTATTAGCATTTCTCAAAGATGTTACGCCGACATATATTATATGCTGTGTTAAGAAAAGTGCTATGTCCTGCCTATCTCAGCTCAATTGCACAATTGTTTTTGAGGGCATTTTGGAACTCACAGTAGATGTTCATGTAACATGGACCAATTACAGCCAAAACACTAATCAACTACTACAAATATGCTCCTGTTACTTCAACTGAGGTAGAACGCTCGTTTTCTCGTATTATAAATTCTACAATGAAGAAAGGAGTAATTTGAATGGTGACAATTTTGAAAAAATAATGACCATTTTTTTTAACTACAGGGAAGACGAAGAAAACATATTTAGGGCAGAATTAGATTTCGACTGGGTTATTTTGAATAAAGATTAATTACCTAGTTTTTGATATATTTGATTTTAATTTTTTATGATATATTTCATGTACAAAATTTAAAATAAAAGTATTTTCTGTATAATTCTTTACTATTATACTAAAATACAGTGGCGGTCAGTTAATTAGGCACACTGTTAATTTGTATCAAATATCACATAATATAATAATCAAAATATTGTATCAAAAATCCCTGATTCCATTACTTTATCTTTGTTTTGTTAAGTGACAAATATTTATCGATAAGTCGATAAAACAGGTCAATTCCTCTGACAGTTTGATTTTGGCTATGAAGAATTTTATTGGTTATAATTATAATTATATAGTCGCAAGGTACCTGAACCATAATGAATAACTTTCTGTATTAGGAAGAAGAGCAGGTCCGCTTAGAAGCCGAAATGCAGAAGCGTCGCGACCGCATCGAGCGCTGGCGGGCCGAGCGCAAGCGGAAGGAGCTCGAGACCGCCAAGAAAGAGGTGCAGAAAGGCAGTCTCGTCAGCAACATACAGATGCCGGCCAAGAAGTGGTCTCTGGAGGACGACTCTGGAGACGAAGGTGAAATTGCTCGCAATGGTATTTATGTCATTTTAATTTTTTTAATTTTAAGTTATTTATTGTGTGGAACAAGTCAGATTGTTTTATTAAATATTTTCTGAGTTGTGTTTTTAAAGTAGCAACAGTATGTTTATACATTTAAATATGAAATGTCATATACCAGAGCTTTTTTTTTGGTTCAAGCATCAGCCGCGAAAGTTGAGGATGTGGGTTCAAATACCACCCGTGGCGTTGGTAAACTTTGGTATGTTTTCTTTGGTATACGACATCTAATATTAAAATTGTAACTTATTATTAACAAAACAACTTTTATAAGTATGGATCAGTCACTAAGGTGCAGTGGCGTGATTTAGCATTTCTGACATTAGAAATTTTCTTTTTGTTATTATGACCTATCACCTAGGTGACAAATGTTGCTTAGTTTGCTAGAAGTAATGCATGGTTTACTAGCATGATTATATCTTGTGTATTTTTTGTCTTATTTGGTCTTATTGGTTATTAAACTTATTAATTATTAATATTAATGTACATACTTTTGAGATCTTTTATTTTATAGAACTTCGTTCTCTTTAGCTTTAGCATACAAAATCCATAAAAAATTCAATTATACAGGTTACCATTATAAGGTATACACAAGTCTTATTTTGTCTTAGGTGAAGATGCTGAAGGCAAAGAAAAAGCCTCAGCCGAAGAAAAAATGGAGGTGGAGGATGAGATTGATCCATTGGATGCTTATATGCAAGAGGTCCAACAGGTAAACCATTTAATAAACATATTTTTCCTAACTAGTGCGCAAAAACGAACTTTGCGCACAGTTCGCGCGCGGTAATTTCTCTTTTTGACGCACTTGTTATGATAAAAATCGTCCCTTACACGTGCAAAAACTTTTTGCAAAAAAAAGTTTTCCCGCACTAGTTAGGAAATGTACTATTTCACGTTCATGTATAGCCCGTCCACTTTTTAAAACCAAGTTCACTATACAAATATTTTGGCGAACTAGACGTGACTAAAGTGGATACGCTATAATATATTATTATATTATATTCACTTAGGATTAAAAACAAAAGAGGCACACATAGCCCACCTAACGAAGACCAAAAGCTGCCTCTTGGGGGAAATAACTCCTGTATAAGCGAATTTTGGCATAGTTGTAGGGAATGGTGTTTTAAATCACATACTAAAAGTACTGGTGGTTAGGGGTGGAGCTAACGGGGGGAGAGGGGTGTAATAGTACATTACTATAGAGGATGGGAAACGAAGGGTTACAGGCCAAGTAGATATATCTGGCCGAAGGAACTGAGGCCAGATAGGAATACGCGGCCTGTAACCCTGTTTCTCGCCGAGATTTGTATAGTGCTTTTCTCAAACTTGCCATGAAATAAAACGAACTGATTTCGCCGAACCATACTATTTCATTTGTAAATAAACCATAGTACAGTATCGTTAAACATTAAAAAAAAACATTCGCGCCAAACTTTTTTTTAATCTGTTTGAGGTATCCTTTTAACTGGTGGTATAGACATTAGTTCTAAGGTTATTTTTTTTTTCTTTGGCTGAATGTCTAAACCTAGTGTCATAATTTGACGTTTCAAAACAAAAGACAGTTTGTTTGCAGTCCTAGGTGTGAAATAAATACATGAAATCTCTTTACATATCATCTTAGCATATGAAACCGGAAACATAGTATTTCCGGGTTCAATTTAAAGTAAGTAACATCAACATTCCGTAGCAAGTTTGAGAAAAGGTCCTTATTTTTAATTTTTCGTAAATAACTCGTAAACCGTGGCACTAAGGGGTAAATTCAAGATCTACGCGGCCATAAGTCGATTTATCAAAACAATAAATACCTCTACGATAATAGCTACATGCGATAGAGGACTCATTAGAGGGTAGATATCAACATCCACTATCCTCGTATGCACTTTTTAATTAGATTTATGTCAGTCGGAATTTGATCGTGTCATTTCATGTACGTTACTCGTTCTCGGCATTCTTAGAAAAGGTAAACTTTGAAGTTGTTGTTTATTGTTCTTAAGCGACAAAGAGTGAAAAAAATCATGGATTCTGTAACAACAGGTTAGTAATTTATAAGCTAATATAAAATATTCTTTATTTGTTTGTTTTTGAAGCTAGGTTATCGCTCGGAAAGAGAGACTGATTTTTAACGTCATTTTTCGTAAGACATAAACTTTACTCGTTAATAAGTTATACAATAGGGTGAGATCGAGCATAATTGTTAATAGCAAGTTATAGTTTATTGTTTTGGCTATTAGAATTTAAAATAAAATCTTCCGCATGCTTCCGCCAAAACATAATTTTTATACTTTGAAAATTACTCGCCATTTTACCCAAAGAGAATTTTTTTTTGTATTACGTTTTATCGACGTATTTATATGTTGTAGGTTTACCAAATACATCAAAAATGAAGATCATGACTAGAAAACATATATTTGATCTCTTCAAAAGTATAAGACTACCTATATAGGAAGAAAAACTGTGTTCCTTAAGAGATCAACTACTTTCTAGTGAAGGCTGCACTAATGATCAAATTGAATGATTTAAAAGCAAGTTTGCTTATTTCAAGTCAGAATTTAAGACTAGATGGAGTAAAGCTTAGTATAAAGAAGACAGATTAGACCTTTGACTACACAGAAAGCAATGCAAATGTTCATTGATGCAGACTTATCGCGAGCACAATATGATATTATACGAAGCACGAATAAGAAGTTTTTTCCTAGTTACAGTCGACTGCAGGCAGAAAAGAAAAAGTATTATCCGCCATCGGAAGTGTGCACTGTAACAAAACAAGCACTAACAGTGCGGAGGTTGAATTGCAGCCTTTAATGGACCTCGCGGTTAAGCGATTATCAGAGCACCTAAAAGAGGTACTGATAAGATTAAAAGAACAAGAACGCCAATCTCTGAAGCTTATCTGCAAACCTCCCCAGATGTAACGGGTCCCAGCAAACACAGTACAAACAAAAGTTTGAGAATGATGCGGAAAGTGACAATAGTTTGTTTCAGAACTGCTCCGTGCCTTTGAAATTGGTATGTGCCCAAAACAATGAAAAAACCATATGGGAAACCCCTACTCCCTCCTCGGTTTTGTCAATCAATAAGGTTTCGATTTAAGCCAGAGACGATAGAATTGCTATTGCCTGCCGATCCGAACCCAGAGTTTTCTTCTGGAAGCGAAGAAGCATAGCAGAAACTGTAGCTTAATATGGCAACTGTTTTTATTTTAGTAATGAATTGTTATACACGTTTTATTATATTTCTATTTTTTTTAATTTTTTTTTAATTTCCAAAAAGAAATGCCACATAATAAAAATAATAACGGGAAACAGTTGTTTCAACTTCGTAAAACGTTAAAAAATACAAAATACAGCAAAAATAATATTGGCCCCTTAGATCGTGAATTTACCCCTATGTGCGTGGCCTATAGCAAAAAATGTTCTAGTACATAAGTAATCTACATAAAATTCTCTACAAAATAGATATGTGCATGTTTCCTCTGAGATCACTGTGTCATGAGATAAGAAAGCAAGAAGATGGACAATAAAGAAATAAACACGTTTGTTTTAGTGCTCGCAAGCATTCCAAAAGATTTTTATGTTCAATTCCTGACCATATTTAGAGTCTTTTATGTTACATAAAATTTCCTGGATTCGGCTTGGTTTCAGAGATAATCAACCTTTTTTTCAAAATAAGTTTTTCGACGTAACTCGTCATAAAACTTCTTTTTGATTGCAATACTACCACAATGTGTTTTAATATTACCACACCTTTTGCCTGGCAATCAAAAACTGGGTATAGACTTGACGAAATAAACTATTCAAATAAATAATTTTAACAGATTGTTGTTATGATAAAAAGTACTGGAAATGTTAAAAAGGTATTCAAAAAGTGTAAAAAAAAAATATTTTTTTTTTTTATGGTATTTCACATTAGGTCTCATAATATTTTTTGTTTGTTTTGATGTCTAGAATGCATAGTTAAAATCTTTTGACGATGATTATAAGAATATTTTAGATTTAGAAGATAATTAAGAATTTTATTTTTGCAAATAAGTGTACATGGCACGCCCGGGCGCGAGCATTCCAAAAGATTTTAAGTATGCATTCTAGATATCAAAATAAACAATAATGATTATGACACCTAATGTCAAATACCACCAAAAAAAATTTTTTTCTCTTTTTTTTACACTTTTTGAATACTTTTTAACATTTCCAGTACTTTTTTATCATAACAACAATCTGTTAAAATTATTTATTTGAATATTTTTTTAGGGACAGGTTATTTCGTCAAGTCTATTCCCATTTTTTATTGCCAGGCAAAAGGTGTGGTAATATTAAAACACATTGTGGTAGCATTGCAATCAAAAAGAAGTTTTATGACGAGTTACGTCGAAAAACTTATTTCGAAAAAAGGTTGATTATCTCTGAAACCAAGCCGAATCCAGGAAATTTTATATATGAAATTTTACCTTCCAATAAAATTAATATTATGTTTTCTGAGACTTCGGAGATCTTCAGGATGTGAGCGTAGCGTCTCCCAATGACCGATAGATGCCGCTAGCGTCTATGAAGCCGCTCCACAGCCCGTAGCGCGCCGCTCTGACGTAGTTTCCGCTCAAACAGCTTCCTGTAACCAACCAGCTCGCACCCGGCGACTCGCCGCCATTTCATTGTTGAGGAGAATGTAAAGGTTGATAAAATATTGCCACCAGGAAGGCATTATCCAGATTTCCGAAGTCTCAGAAAACATAATATTAATTTTATTGGAAGGTAAAATTTCATATTATGTGTTTCGTTCGACTTCGGAGATCTTCAGGATGTGAGACCTGTCTATTATCTCCTGGTGGCGAGTCAGCGGGTGCAGAAATGTTAGGGCTCTACTGCCCTAAACCAACCAATGAATTTTGACGTGTAGTCAATAAAATTAAGAATACATGATGCATCGCTTTGCATTCAGAGGTTAAGAATAGGCTCAAACGAGGCTTTTCGGTTGGGTTGACATGCTATTTGCATACATCTACAGAGTAGATATCTGCAGATTATATATAGGACTTACTCATCCGCAGTTTTTACACATAAGTTTCACATAACATTTTCGGTAATTTATACGAATTGACACGTCCAGAATACCGGGTTCATATTTTGATGTTATCTAATTTAGAACGGAATTTCAGAAAGGAAATAATTAAGTGAGAATTATTAGAATAATTGTCTACGTATAATACAGTACAGTGTAAGGTCATGGACTCTAAACTCGGTATTAACATTCCATATGTGGGTTTCTCTCTGATATGTCGTACAGCTGTTCAGATTAAAACTAGTATTCTTTAAGCGTTTAATCAAACAGGCACCTTGAAGGCGAAGGTTTCGCCAAATAAATACTTTACAAATAATATTAATCAGAGATTATCGTTCGCTACGCTAAATGCGATAAAATATGAGAGGATATTTTCGTTACTTGATTTGATGAAGACAACTGGCAGACGATGTTATTTTTAGCGTACCACGATGACTATTTTCCATATGGGCGTACCTGTTTTTACTTTGGAGAAACGCCAACGGAACACCAGCAGACTTTTCTTTTGATCTGGTCAGTCAGCGTCGGTGTAGCAGCGTTCCGCTTACCTCAACGCATCGTGCGTTCAGTTAGGGCCAGTAGACTGAGACATACTGTGGCACGTGAACGTTTGAGGTGAGCGAACAGGTCGATGGACGGGGTACCCTAGCGGGTGAAGATCTGCTCAGTGGCCTCCCGGCGCTGGTGCCGCTCGGGGGCGCAGAGTCCCCTAGCTCGTCCGTCGACTTCCTGAAAGTACCGACCTGTAGGTATATGAACCGAACTGGTTCCGTAAGTTCTGAACCTGTAGTGCGTAGGCAATTCCCTGATGCCAATACTTTCTGCGTTGGTCGTTGTAACTAATAATCATACTAACTATCGATCTCCTCAGGTTCTCCTTAAGTTTTAAAGTGTAGTTTTTTTTTTTTTTTTGGAGTCGCAGTGCAAGTTCCCTGTTGGAGACTATGCACCGGCTTCCTGTTGAGGACCGACTGAGAATGCGGTGTGTTGATCAATATACTCAGTATAGTGTTTCCTTCTTACCTCGATATGAACGTATTTTATTACGTTCTTAATTCACCATGGGAGATTCCCTCAAGAGTCCGGTTGGCAGATGAGATGGGAGCTGGCATGGGACTCTGTAATCGCCCGAAGCAGTGTTAGGGCCTGCGATAGTGCAACCAGCCTCCATGGACGCCCAAGTTCGTAAGGTTGAGTCCGTCTAGGAGCGCACGACGTTGGACGCGAGACAGGCTGTCTCGCAACCAATCATTTACCTTATTTTCCCTGCAGGACGCAAATGTTGTGGCTATGGTTTGAGTAGGGATTGTAACGTATTTCAGGTAGTATATTTGCTAACCTAGGTTGATGGGGGTCGATCTGGTAATCTGTACTACTTTTTCGACTGGATTGCTATCAGGAAATAGTCTTGATAGGTGATCAAACGTTGGTCAGAAATGTATCATGTGGACGCAGTCACGGACGCATCCAATTGTTTACTTACAAATAATATTAAGTATACTAAAACTGCCCAGGACCGGAGTCAGAGGTGAACAGTCGTGTTGGGGACCAGGACTTTCTTTGGGTCGTAGCGCTAGAGGAGTAAGTAAGTTCAGCTATTAATATGGGAGACCTTTAATCGGCTCTGGGAAAGAATAATCTGTGTAGGAATAGCACCGGGCATAGCAATACGCTTAGATAAAAACGAAGAATTTATTTTCTGTGACGAGTATACCGGTGTTTCGAGCTATCTCTCCATGGCCTCTTTCCTCGTGCAGCTGTATCTCGAGCTCGCTTACGACCGGGGGTTTTTGTCCCAAATTTGTTTATTGCCCTCGGAGAAATGGTTCGTTTTATGAGGAGGACCCCGTATAGTTGGAGAACGAGTGCGAGTAGAGAGATTATAAGAGATCTGTTTCCAAACCTTGTCAATACCACCAGTTTTCAGAAAGCAGGCCCGCGGATTTGAGTGTCTGAGGAATCCGGGGCTGGTCAAACATTTGTAGAATAATTTGAGATATTACGTTACAGATTCCATTCATTGTAGAACAGGTCTTCGGTTTGGTGCAGTGTGCACTAAGTGTTCCTGCTTCTGCTGTATTGGATCGTGGGAGACTGCAGATAGTTTTTGAATATAGATACAACGTACAGATTTCCTATAGAACAATAGGACGCAGTTCCTTGTGACTCGGTCAGCCACTACAACGGATCTTCGATCGAGAACGAGGGGTTTGCAATCCCCCAGCTGCAGTAGGCACGTGTATGTCTATCAGGAACACCCGAAGCAGGAGCACCAGACTGTGGTTTGCAATGCTTCCGCTCGGCAGGCGGCGCCAGGGTGGTTGCCGGCATCAGCTTGGTTACTTACGTGATATGGGGGGGCCAAACTGACAAGAGTCGTTGGCGCTTTCGCGTTGGGCAGAGCTTCCGCCGTATGGCGAATATCGCGGGCGGTGGCGTCATCCGGCCAGTTGGCAGCCGGCAGCGAGGCGTTATCGTGGCGTCATTGTATCGGCTTGGCGGGCCACTGTAGTTGCACAATGAACTTCATCGGACCAATTGTATTCTGACTTGTAGCGCCATTGCGGTGGTCGCGTGAATGTAGCGGTTTCGTGATCGGCAGCAACATGGAGGTGGGTTATACCGCCATGCCTGGACAGCATCAGCATCGAACGGCAGTATTATTACCTGTAATGTCATCATGGTGACTATAATTTCGTGGCCAGCGGTGTCCCGTGGCACCCGGTGAGGTCAATACCGATGGTGCCGTCGCGACGACTAGTGAAGTCGGGACCGGTGTCGTGAGTGCGGCAGCCAATGAGGCGAGGACCGGTGGCACCGTTGTAGCGCCCAGTGAGGTCGGGATCGCTAGCATCGTAGTGGCACTCCGTCAAAAAACGGGATCGGTGGTGCCGGCATGGCGCTCAATGACGTTAGTACCTGTGGCACCCACGTGGCGAGCAGTGAGTTCAGGACGGGTGGTGCCCACGTGGCAGCTAGTGACGACGGGGCCGGCGGAACCGACATGGCGTCAGTGAGGTCAGGGCCGGTGGTGTTCACGTGGCGTTCAGTCGCGTCGGGACCGGTGGCGGCCAGCGTCGGGACCGATGGCGTCCCCGTGACAGCTAGCGACGTCAGGCCCGGTGGCACCAACATGGCAGCCAGTGGAGTCCCCGCCCCGGTGGCACCGTCGTGGCGGCCAGTGAGGTCGGGATCGGAGGTGCCCCCGTGGCGGCCAGTGAGGTCAGGATCGGTGGCGCCCAGGTGGCGGCCAGTGAGATCAGGACCGGTGGCGCCCATGTGGCGGCCAGTGAGGTCGGGATCGGTGGCGCCCAGGTGGCGGCCAGTGAGATCAGGACCGGTGGCGCCCATGTGGCGGCCAGTGAGGTCGGGATCGGTGGCGCCTAGGTGGCGGCCAGTGAGATCAGGACCGGTGTCGCCCATGTGGCGGCCAGTGAGGTCGGGATCGGAGGCGCTCCCGTGGCGGCCAGTGAGGTCAGGATCGGTGGCACCCAGGTGGCGGCCAGTGAGATCAGGACCGGTGGCGCCCAGGTGGCGGCCAGTGAGGTCAGGACCGGTGGCGCCCACGAGGCGGCCAGTGAGGTCAGGATCGGTGGCGAACATGTAGCGGCCAGTGAGGTCAGGATCGGTGGCACCCATATGGCGGCCAATGAAGTCGGGACCGTTGGTGCCCACGTGGCAGCCAGTGAGGTCAGGATCGGTGGCACCCACATGGCGCGGTGGTGCCCACGTGGCAGCCAGTGGCGACCACGTGGCGGCCAGCGCTCACGTGGCAGCTAGTGAGGTCAGGACCGGTGGCGTCCACATGGCGCCACGTCAGTCTCATCACAACATTCGTCGCCATCCGCAGACTAGACTCCTTGGGTTAATAGAATATCATTAAGCTAACTCACCAATCGATCCGAGAGCGGAAAACGTAAAGAGTACCCAGGTCCAGCTGCAGCTCCCGGCGGCGGCGGCGGAGCGCGGGGTGGCCCCCGGCGCGCCCGGCCGCGGCGGCGACACGGCGACGCGCGAACCGCCCCCGGCCGGCGGCGCCGCGCTGCCCGCGGCGACACGATGATCGCGATGCACGTTTCCTCTCGTCGGGTGCGGAGCGGCTTACCTTACCGTATGAGAAGTAACGCGATTAAAAACACGCGTTAATCGGACGATTTCCTACTTTAAAAATCTCGGAAACGCCTACGACTGAACGACGGTAACGTTTAAAACACGATCGTGGTCGAGAACGTATTTCGCCAGAAAAAGTGGGTAGATCGAAGTCACTCTTGAAAATTGCGCGACGGACGTTATCGGTTCGAAAATACTTCGGGAACTCGATTATTCGGGGTTTGCAATCCCCCAGCTGCAGTAGGCACGTGTATGTCTATCAGGAACACCCGAAGCAGGAGCACCAGACTGTGGTTTGCAATGCTTCCGCTCGGCAGGCGGCGCCAGGGTGGTTGCCGGCATCAGCTTGGTTACTTACGTGATATGGGGGGGCCAAACTGACAAGAGTCGTTGGCGCTTTCGCGTTGGGCAGAGCTTCCGCCGTATGGCGAATATCGCGGGCGGTGGCGTCATCCGGCCAGTTGGCAGCCGGCAGCGAGGCGTTATCGTGGCGTCATTGTATCGGCTTGGCGGGCCACTGTAGTTGCACAATGAACTTCATCGGACCAATTGTATTCTGACTTGTAGCGCCATTGCGGTGGTCGCGTGAATGTAGCGGTTTCGTGATCGGCAGCAACATGGAGGTGGGTTATACCGCCATGCCTGGACAGCATCAGCATCGAACGGCAGTATTATTACCTGTAATGTCATCATGGTGACTATAATTTCGTGGCCAGCGGTGTCCCGTGGCACCCGGTGAGGTCAATACCGATGGTGCCGTCGCGACGACTAGTGAAGTCGGGACCGGTGTCGTGAGTGCGGCAGCCAATGAGGCGAGGACCGGTGGCACCGTTGTAGCGCCCAGTGAGGTCGGGATCGCTAGCATCGTAGTGGCACTCCGTCAAAAAACGGGATCGGTGGTGCCGGCATGGCGCTCAATGACGTTAGTACCTGTGGCACCCACGTGGCGAGCAGTGAGTTCAGGACGGGTGGTGCCCACGTGGCAGCTAGTGACGACGGGGCCGGCGGAACCGACATGGCGTCAGTGAGGTCAGGGCCGGTGGTGTTCACGTGGCGTTCAGTCGCGTCGGGACCGGTGGCGGCCAGCGTCGGGACCGATGGCGTCCCCGTGACAGCTAGCGACGTCAGGCCCGGTGGCACCAACATGGCAGCCAGTGGAGTCCCCGCCCCGGTGGCACCGTCGTGGCGGCCAGTGAGGTCGGGATCGGAGGTGCCCCCGTGGCGGCCAGTGAGGTCAGGATCGGTGGCGCCCAGGTGGCGGCCAGTGAGATCAGGACCGGTGGCGCCCATGTGGCGGCCAGTGAGGTCGGGATCGGTGGCGCCCAGGTGGCGGCCAGTGAGATCAGGACCGGTGGCGCCCATGTGGCGGCCAGTGAGGTCGGGATCGGTGGCGCCTAGGTGGCGGCCAGTGAGATCAGGACCGGTGGCGCCCATGTGGCGGCCAGTGAGGTCGGGATCGGAGGCGCTCCTGTGGCGGCCAGTGAGGTCAGGATCGGTGGCACCCAGGTGGCGGCCAGTGAGATCAGGACCGGTGGCGCCCAGGTGGCGGCCAGTGAGGTCAGGACCGGTGGCGCCCACGAGGCGGCCAGTGAGGTCAGGATCGGTGGCGAACATGTAGCGGCCAGTGAGGTCAGGATCGGTGGCACCCATATGGCGGCCAATGAAGTCGGGACCGTTGGTGCCCACGTGGCAGCCAGTGAGGTCAGGATCGGTGGCACCCACATGGCGCGGTGGTGCCCACGTGGCAGCCAGTGGCGACCACGTGGCGGCCAGCGCTCACGTGGCAGCTAGTGAGGTCAGGACCGGTGGCGTCCACATGGCGCCACGTCAGTCTCATCACAACATTCGTCGCCATCCGCAGACTAGACTCCTTGGGTTAATAGAATATCATTAAGCTAACTCACCAATCGATCCGAGAGCGGAAAACGTAAAGAGTACCCAGGTCCAGCTGCAGCTCCCGGCGGCGGCGGCGGAGCGCGGGGTGGCCCCCGGCGCGCCCGGCCGCGGCGGCGACACGGCGACGCGCGAACCGCCCCCGGCCGGCGGCGCCGCGCTGCCCGCGGCGACACGATGATCGCGATGCACGTTTCCTCTCGTCGGGTGCGGAGCGGCTTACGTTACCGTATGAGAAGTAACGCGATTAAAAACACGCGTTAATCGGACGATTTCCTACTTTAAAAATCTCGGAAACGCCTACGACTGAACGACGGTAACGTTTAAAACACGATCGTGGTCGAGAACGTATTTCGCCAGAAAAAGTGGGTAGATCGAAGTCACTCTTGAAAATTGCGCGACGGACGTTATCGGTTCGAAAATACTTCGGGAACTCGATTATTCGAAATGAAATTTTAAAATTCGAATCTTAAATTTTCGTCGTAAATATTTAACGATAGACCACTTTCTTGACGATTAGCGAAACACTTCAAATGACTTCCTTAAAATAACTTTTCTGTTCGAGCAGAAGTTCCGAAATATAATTACTGGGAATTAAGTCGATCGAAAAGTTAAAGACCACGTGTCGAATTTAAATAAAAATATGCGGCCAAGACGGTCGACGAAACAAAATGAAATGGCGGCGAGTCGCCGGGTGCGAGCTGGTTGGTTACAGGAAGCTGTTTGAGCGGAAACTACGTCAGAGCGGCGCGCTACGGGCTGTGGAGCGGCTTCATAGACGCTAGCGGCATCTATCGGTCATTGGGAGACGCTACGCTCACATCCTGAAGATCTCCGAAGTCGAACGAAACACATAATAACATTAAAGACTCTAAATATGATCAGGAATTGAACATTAAAATCTTTTGGAATGCTTGCGAGCATCCTGTATGTGCTATACCTACTTAAACAAACGTGTTTATTTCTTTATTGTCCATCTTCTTGCTTTCTTATCTCATGACACAGTGATCCCAGAGGAAACATGCATAAACCTTTTTTGTAGAGAATTTTATGTAGATTACTTATACTTACGTACTAGAACATTTTTTGCTATGAGCCACGGTTTACGAGTTATTTACGAAAAAATAAAAATATGGACCTTTACACCCCTCTCCTCCCCTTAGCTCCACCCCTAACCACCAGTACTTTTAGTATGTGTTTTAAAACACCATTCCCTACAGTCACGTCTAATAATATGTATACATTTCGGAACGTATATCAAAGGCATAAGGTTCAAAATCGTATACATATTATTAGAGCCGACCGTACAACTATGCCAAAATTCGCTTATACACGAGTTTTTTCCTTTGAGTTTCCTTCGTTTGGTGTACTAACATAACCAACTAATTTAGCGGATGGGGGAAAACCATGTGATGTAAGCTTGGCCAAAAGAGCGTAGCGTCCTAGCGTCTTTGACGTCAATAACGGATATATTGAATTTCTATTTTGGGGGAGGGGGGTCAACCTTAAGGGAGTCACAGATTGTGGCACCAGATATACATGTGTGTGCGCATTAAGCCAATTAAAAGCCTATTGTTAACATAAGATTCTCTTTGTGCAGATTTTCAATGAAATCTAAATAATGACAATCAATAATCAATGACAAGCAATGCATTCTGACTGATATATCGGTGCCAGCCTACCTCACTGGCTCTTCTTTACAAACCTGTTTATGTATGTTCCACCTGAAAGTAAGGAAGTTTAAAAGTAATGAATATTCTCGCCTAGTCTCGCCAACCAACTTGTCAGTAGAAAAGGCGACAAATTTATAAATGTTGGTGCGAAATGTTGTCTGCCCATATAAACTATGAATTGGTCGTTTTTTTCTACTGAACATATGTCTAAACATAAATGGTGCCTGTTTTAGGAGGTGCGCAAAGTGAACCAAATGGATCAACAGCGAGGAGTTACAGTGCCGACTACGGGAGGCACTGGCGTTGTCATTCTGACTGGCACGGCCAAGAAAAAGGTTACAGAACAGAAAAATAAAGGTAACCAAATTTTACGTTACTTTCTGTACGTTTTTAGGAAACCAGCCTTAATCTCAACAAGGCAAAGCTTTGTAGGGATGAAAAACGACTGCTATCTAAATCATGTTTTTAATTCCGATATTCAATAGAATGCTAGGTGAGCTTTTTTATTACATATCAAGAAATCGTCAAGTTCAAATGTGAGTGACCTAGATTAAACATAATTCAAATATTTTTTTGCAACAAACTAGACTTAATCGCCTAAACTTACGTTTGACAATGTCCTGATAGTCTGCCTGCGATCATGGGTATAACAGCTCAGGACAAATATAACTGAGCCGGTGAAAGCTTATATTGGGTCATTGCCTATGAAATTTGCGTTTCTGGTTTTAGTTGATCCCTAATTTTAACATCTAAAGAGAAATTTAGACATATTCTTTGTTTTGTACAAAGGTTATTTTCACTCGTTTTTTTCCTTAAGTACTTAATATTCAAAAATTTGCTTTCAAAACAACTATTGCCATAATTATGCTGCCGGTTCATATGTTGGAATAGGTATAAATGTAGGATAGACAAAACAAGCATTTGAAGTGCTTAATATTTTGCAAAATTTGGTTTATTTTGATTTTGACATCAATAAAATGTACACAAAATTCATTGTTGGAAAATAGAATTCTTAAAATTCTTCATACAAAACGCCAATTTCATAGGTAACTAGCGACCCGCCCCGGCTTCGCACGGGTACTATACCTACATAAAAACCGTCCTCTTGAATTACTCTACCTATTATAAAAAATCTCATCAAAATCCGTTGCGTAGTTTTAAATATTTAAGCGTACAAAGGGACAGAAAAAGTTACTATATTTTATACTATGTAGTGATGACCTAATTAGACGTGTGCGCCGCGCCGGCGTCACGCCGCCGCCGACCTTTTTTGCCACGCCGCCGCCGCCGACTATTGGTCGGCGTGAAATCGGCGTGGCCTTGACCGAATAACAGAGTTATACAGAGATATTTACAGAGTTATGGGCTAAATATTTATTACACACTTAAACTTCGTATTTGCTGTATGTATTTGTATATAACGTTCTTATGTAGGGAATTTACTGTCAACCTATTAGTTGCTTTCGAGTGTCATCACTCATTACACGTAGGTTCTTAGGCTCGACAACTTCCAGCCTCCTGGACAAGCCGGTCTCCGTTTCTAGGAAAGCTTTAGCACCTTAAATCACATACGCAAGCAACGTCACGATATACAGAAGACCGAGAGGTATAACTTACCCCTCATGTTAGCGTTCGTGTTCATGGTCTATTAAGCATTTGAATTGATCGAGACCTGGGCTGTAGTACAGTATCTTCACCGCTACCAAGTAGACTCCTCCTCTTTGTGTCGATAACCCAATTCTGGGGGTTGTGACTTATCAACTCATCAATTTGTCTTTCACGATCTTCCACCAACCACTCCAATTTTCCGCAGCGTGGATCGCTTCAGCAACCCGAAAGTTGAGTGAGGTGCGTATCTGGTCTCTGCAGCGTATGGGACTCCTTCCTTCCGACCTTTTATTTCCAATCTTTCTTGTGACAATAAGTTTTTGGAGGTCTTCCCCGGAGGTTTGCGGACTATGTGTCCAAAGAACAACCAACCAACAAACAGTAGAACAAGTAAGCCAAACAGGTAGACTACCGGTACTTATATAAAATAAAAAAATAAATAAATCATTTATTCACGGAATAACGTTCGGCTAGCCAATTTTTAACAGTTATTTTATGCAACTGACACATCGCGATTCAGTTTAGGTCCTAAACTGAATCGCATTAGGAGATCATGGTAGCCCCCTAGTTCGTCTTCAAGACCGGTATTCGAAATCCAGACAATTGCAGCGACGATTGAGACAGGGAGATGTCTTGTCTCCAAAACTGTTTACTGTTGATTTGGAAGATCAAGATTTTGGACTGGAATGGGATGGGCTTGCCATCAACACCACTCCTCCTCCTCCTTAAGTCGCTCCCTCACTGCTGAGGATCGTGGCTTCGACGGAAACGTTGCAATAGGCTTCTCCATTTGCTGCGATCTTCAGCACAATGAAGAGCCTGAGACATCAGCATCTGTAGCTCTTCGGACACCTGGTCGGACCAGCGTCGGGGACTACGACCTCTCGGCCGCTTGCCATCCACCTTGCCGGTTATTATAAGTTTCTCCAGATTATCAGCAGTTCGGCGTGCTATGTGGCCAAAGTACTGTAATATTCGATGGAGACATGCGGCAGAGAGTCGCTGTTGCTTTTCCAGTTTCAGCTCTTTCACTATCGAGACGTTAGTGCGACGTGCTGTCCAGGGGATGCGAAGCATTCTACGCCAGCACCACATCTCGAAGGCGTCTGTCCTCTTTCTATCCGCCACTTTTAGAGTCCAACCTTCGGAACCGTAGAGGAATATTGGAAAGACCAGCGTGCGGATTATGAACATTTTAGTGCTCCTTCGGATATTGTGGTCTTTACAGATTTTGTCCAGTTGAGTTATGGCCTCATGGCGGACTTGGCCATACCGATGCGTCTTCGGATTTCCACTTCACAGCCCCCCTTGTTGGTAATAACTGAGCCGAGATATTGAAAGCTTTGCACGGTTTCATAGTCATCCAACACACTGGAACGCTGTATTGTGTCGAGCCGCTCGACCACCAGTATCTTGGTCTTACTTTTATTTATTTTAAGGCCTAGTTCTTCCCTAGCCCGCTCCAGACGCCGAAGAAGTTCGAACATTTCCGTTTCCGATGCTGCCAGCAGGGTGGTGTCATCAGCATAGCGAAGGTTTGAAATCTTTACTCCTCCTATCTTGATTCCACCTCCCCATCCTTCCAACGCTTTGCGTACTATGTACTCTCCGTAAATGTTGAAGAGAATGGGAGATATTATGCAGCCCTGCCGTACGCCTCTTTGGAATTTAAAACGGTTCGATGTATGGTTCCCGACGCTAACAGTTCCAAAGCCAGACTCGTACAGATTCCTGATCAGACAGACCATGTGACTCGGTACACCGGTTTTATGTAGAACTTCCCATAAGTTTGACCATCTTACAAAGTCAAAGGCCTTTTGGTAATCCACGAAACATAACATGGCTGGAGTGTTAAATTCGTAACATTTTTCTACGATAAGCCTAAGATTCGTAATTTGTTCCCTAGTGCCTTTGCCTTTAACGAAACCAGCCTGCTCTTGAGGAATTTGCCAGTTCAAAAATGACCTGAGGCGGCTATTAGTTATGTGCAGCATGATTTTGCTCGCATGGGAGATTAAGGCAATGATTCTATAGTTGTTACAGTTCTTTACGGAGCCTTTTTTGTGTAGTGGGAGAACCGATGAGTGTACCCAATCAACTGGCCATTTACAGGTCTTCCATGTCATGTTGCAAATTTTGTGCAGTAATGCTACTCCTTCAGGACCAAGTGCTTTTAAAGCTTCTGAGGTAATTCCGTCCGGTCCTGGAGCCTTGTTTCCTTCTAGCTTTCGAATAGCCTCATTTACTTCAGACTTGAGAATATCAGGTTCTAATTCTTCCACCCTTAACGTATTGCTGCCGACGTCTGATTGATCTTTGTACAAATCCTCGCAATACTCTTTCGACCGTTCTACCACTAGTTCGATGTTGTTGATTGGGTTGCCGTCCTTATCATCTATCGTCCAGGAGTGAGGTTTAAAATCTCTTGTGAGTTTTCTAATTTTATTAAAAAGGTCTCCGGTCTGATACTTTTCGGCGTGTTTTTCTACCTCTGCGCAGACACTTTCTATATAGCAGTTTTTGTCTCTTCTGCACCGTTTTTTGATAGTTCTGCTGAGGTTCGAGTATTCTTGTTTTGATGCCGGGGAGTTTATGTTCTTAATTTCCTTCCTCCTGACGATTAGCTCCCATGTCTGGTCAGTTATCCATTATTTTCTAATGACGGGCTTTTTCGCCATGGAATTTCGTATTCGTATTCGTATGACTTTTGATTTAAAGAAAGACCATAGCTGTTCTGGATCTGCCTCACGGTTATCAAACTTAGCCAGATGCTTCTCGCTTTCTGCCTTGAAAAATACTGACTCTGGTTGCGTGATTCTTTTCATAGGCTTGACTTGCTTGCCAATAGATTTAGATAGAACACCACTAGCGAATATTGTATCACTCATCTTCGGTTTGCCGACTATAAAGTTATATTGACTGAAACCATGGAGAATCACCCAATGAGCACGAGTGAGGCGAGCTGGAGTACCTCTGTGTAGCCCTAAGTGTAGTGTGCAGTTCGGCTTTCGGCCTCCGCAAGGAATTGAAACGAATCGGAGGGCCGCAGAGTGTCACACTAAATCATTGTATAGCATGGGAGCGCTAGACTCTGGCAGCTCGGCCTTCAGTCTCGTCACCTGGCGTGCCTCTGTGGGACGCTCCAGGCCTTTCAGCCTTACGCGATTTGGGCCTTCCCGATCAATTTAGATACAGAGACGTATTTGTGCGTCTCTGCGTGACCTCGGTCTGCGGCCTTCGCTGGCGTTAAGACAGTTGGGAAGCGTAATTGTATCGGAGAGCACTGAAATCGTGACAGTGACACTCCGCGCCTTCGGCCTTCGGCAATATGATGGACCGATCACCTGGTAAAGATAGGTGGAATCCAATGGACGTGGGCTGCGCCCTATTTATCCATATGGCAAGCATGTCATAGCAATTACAGGGTATTTGGGAGACGTAATGTGAATAGGGCTAGTCCAAACTCAGTTACTGTTGAAAATATTATGTTAGAACATGGTGGGAAGAGAAAACTGATATGTACTGATCAGATATTTGATAAGGTGGTCAGTGGTGGTGTTTGGTGAACATTTATATTGTATTTATCTAAATTATGACAAATGATACTATCGAATTCCGCTTTTTTATTAATGTGACCTTGACGCCGATTTCACGCCGAAATCACGCCGCCGCCGCCGACTTTTCAGCAAACGCCGCCGCCGATCATTTTTAGATCGGCGCACACGTCTAGACCTAATATCAATTTAGAAAAAGGATACTTGTAAAAATTAACTGAGTTAAATGGTTTATGTCGCAGGTGAGCTCATAGAACAGAACCAGGATGGTCTAGAATATTCCTCGGAGGAAGAAAACGAGGACATAAAGGACACGGCGGCGAACCTTGCCTCGAAGCAAAGGAAAGAGCTGGCCAAAGTCGACCACGCAGCGTTGGAGTATATGCCGTTTAGGAAGGCGTTTTATACTGAGGTAAGCTGTCTTTTTTAGTACAGATGATGCCGTTTTTAGGCTCTAGTGCGAGAAGTGTGTCATTTTACATCAGGTCCAAAACTTCGGAGGGCCATCTGGACTAAAAAACGTCGTACGAGACACGTGCAAAACCGAAATTCGTAACTCGTGTGGATTTAAAACAATCCCTATCGGTCGTGTTTTAAAACACCGCCTCTTTTTTCTAATTTCATGTTTTTGGCACTTGTGTCGTAATGTACTATTTCATCACACTTGCTGTGTAAGCGCGCCATTGCTTGCGTGCGTAGCGGGAGTAATAGAAAAGTGAAATTCCCTAGGGAGTAATAGAAATGTCAGTACGTCATTTAATAATATTATGTCTTAAAACTTATTTTATTGTCGGCAAGTGTGATGAAAAACATTGTATGCATCACGGTCGGTAAGCGGAATACTAACTCGATTCATAAAAGCCCTCCGCCTGACGGCGTCGGGCTTCTAACACTCTCGTTAGTAATTCCGTGCTTACCTCCCTTGATGCGCAATGTACTATTCTCAAACATGCAACGAAATATTGTGCAATGAGATAATGAAATGTTGTTATGTTCCATATAATAGGCTGCGAAGTATGACGTTTTAGGTGCGACTAGGACAAGAGGTTGTTAATGGATTTTAATACAAATCTTGAAGGCATAGGCTGGCAAAGTGCTCTTTTTTAATTCCATTCTACATAAATTTGTGGCACAGGCATCGTGACATTCTGTCACTATGCAATACTATGCATAAAAAAAATTAACTTTGATGTTTTTGTTGTTTATTTCATTGCATGTTTGAGAACAGCACTATACATACCTCGGCCGGAAATATGGGGTTGCCCGCCTCTGACCTATCCTATCTAGTCTATATGTCTTCGGCCGGCGACCCCTTTCGACCCGGCCTCTACAGGGTTACTTTTTCACCGGTACAATAAATTTTACCGGTGAAAAAGTAGAAAGGGGTGAGCGACCTGCGCACGAGTTGGCTACATAGCAGTTACCTCAATCTCGGTGACTAGGTCAGGGTCAGTCTCACGGTTGACGTAGGTGTATGCACGCGCGCCGCATTGTACTACCTTCAGTAGGAAATTGCTCGTACGAAATGGTTCGTAGTTATTTTCTCATTGGGGAAAATACAGTGGCAGCCCAGCGGCTATACGCTGAAGAAAGTGTGCCCCGCCTGGAAAATGCCAGTGTTATAGCCATGGCCAGCCAGGTCAACAGATTTGACCCCGTGTGACTGTTTTTGTGGGGTGAGGGTAGGCCCAAAATTTAAAAGACTTAAAAAATCTAATAATAAGTGCATTTGATGAACTTAAAAGTGAGAACTACAGACTTGTGTTGGGAAATATCGAAGGAAACATTCAAAAACGGGCAAGAATGTGTTTAGATAACCACGGCCAACATTTTGAACATTTGCTTAAGTATGTGAATTAATTAATTAGTATGAGAAATGGACTCCATTAATTAGGTATGTTTTTTTTTATTCCAATCATTGTGCATAAAGTTGATTTCAAGTGTTTAAATACGCCTCAATGAAGAAAGTTTCTGTCCTTAGTGCAAGTATGAAGGAAGATTTGGGATCAAGTAAGATTTTTTTGGCCAAGTCATAATCATAAGTTGATTATCACCGCCGCTTTTCTAAGCCGCCATGCCACGTGCGATAACGTTGTAAACAAACAGTTGCCAGTTCGTGTGTTTTGCTAGTTATGTACATTGATAATGCGTAATGCGTCCAATTTTCTTATTAGGTTTGCGGATAAGTTCAAACATCGGTATTTTAGTTTTTTTGTTCGAAAGGGGTAGTAACAAATAATGCTAGTATTCTGTAACTTGGACTACTATTACGTATGTTGATTTTTTGTACTGGTGAAAAAGTAACCCTGTATAGTAATGTACTATATTGATCTCAAAACATTTTTGTAGTGTAAGAACTACCTTGCGAAACTTGCTCTACTTACATGTAATGTTTTTGATGGGATTATTTTGTCTATAAATGTCATTACTCCATCAGGTTAGCGAACTAGCCCGAATGACACCTGAAGAAGTGGAAGCCTACCGGACCGAACTAGAAGGCATCCGAGTGAAAGGGAAAGGCTGCCCCAAACCCATAAGAACCTGGGCGCACTGCGGCGTGAGTAAGAAGGAGATGGATATATTGAAGAAGCTCAACTTTGAGAAACCTACCCCTATTCAGGCGCAGGCTATTCCGGCTATTATGTCGGGGAGGTGAGTTTGTAAATTTAGAAACTGTATTTTCTCAAACTTGCAATGAAATGTTGGCATTACGTACGTCAAATTAAACCCGGAAGTACCATCTCGCTGGTTCGATGATTTAACTTGATATGTAAAGGCATTTCATAACTACCGGAAATTCATAAGTACTGGAAAGAACCTGTTTTAAAAAGTTAAATATCGGAAGTAACTTGTAAAGTGACAGAACATCTTGGCATTTCATCGTAAAAAAAAGAACTAATGTCAATGTCACCAGGTAAAAGATTAACTCAAATAGTTTAAAAAAAATTGACGTATGAGTTGTTTTTTTATTCTTTTGTAGATTCGTTTCGTTCTTTGACTTTTGTTTGTGTACTGTGAAAATCACTTTCGATATTTCATTGCAAGTTTGAAAAAAGCATTATACAAATCTTGGCGAGAAACAAGGTTACAGGCCGCGTATCTCTATCTGGTGGCCTGTAACCCTTCGTTTCCCGTCCTCTATAGTAATGTACTATTACAATATCTGAGCAGGCCTCTAATGTTATGTGACTCATACTTTATTTCCAGGGACCTAATAGGCATAGCCAAAACCGGTTCCGGCAAAACCCTGGCTTTCATACTACCAATGTTCCGCCACGTGCTAGACCAGCCACCATTGGAAGATAGCGATGGACCCATATCGCTTATCATGACACCAACTAGGGAACTTTGTATGCAGATCGGGAAGGATATAAGAAAGTTCGCGAAATCGCTCGGATTGAGGGTCGTGTGCGTTTATGGAGGCACTGGGATTTCTGAACAGGTAAGTTTTCTTTGTAGTTAAGACGAAATTACACGTCGACGTACGCCGCATGAAAATGTCGGTCTCCTGGCAACCTCATACTTTGATTCGGCGAACGCGTTAGACGAAAGACGAAGTGTAATTGCCGCTGATTGTAAAATATTTTTCTAGACAGTGCGTAAAATGGCAGTTTCGCTTTTAGAAACATTGTTATTTTTGAATATAGGTAATTTAGTCACTAATCAAATGATTACGACTGAAGTAGAATATAAACTTTGTTGATATATACACTGAAGTATCACTGACCATTTATTTATTGAAAATTGATAATGGGCAGCAGCATTGTCATTACTGGAGTGGACACATTACTGCGATCGCCAACCCGCTTGCCCAGCGTGGCGATTATGGGCATTTACCTCCTAATGCGTCCGTACGCTTAGGTAATAGGAGAGGCCTTTGTCCAGCAGTGGACTGATTATAGGCTGATGATGTGTGATGTGTGATATATACATTCTTCGACCACGGGCACTGAGCAAGCGACCTTAAGTGTCAGATTTTTTTTTGTCTTTCAGTTGATGATCTGCCATCGGCTGTTGAGCCATATCAGATTGTTTGGGTTTATTATTTAAATCTTTTTACATGTGGCGGTCCATTAAACGCCATTCCTTTTATATGAAGAGAGGGAGGAGATTTATTCTCTCTGGTCTAGTTCCAAGATCTGCCATCTTTTGAGTCTTACAATGTTACTGGCGTTTAATAAGTTTTTAGCGAGTTCATTTTCATGGTTTGCAAGTCTGTCTTTGTATATTTTTGAGAATCTATTAACTTCCTCTTTGTTGGTCGGTATATCTAGGTATTTATGTATCTCTTTGTTTCGGGCGAACCAGGGTGCACATGCTATTGTTCTGAGGACAATATTCTGGAACCTTTGGAGTGTTTCAATGTTGGAATTGCTGGCTGATCCCCAGAGTTGTATACCATATGTCCAGATTGGTTTTATAATACATTTATAAACCAGAAGTTTGTTGCTGAGAGGTGTCAGAAATAACACACTTCATGCATATGTCTTCAGGTTGGCACAATATGAGTGGCACACTTATGGCCTTTATCCCTTATAAGAGCTTCGCGATTCATTCTTAGAGAAGCACCGGTCTCTACTTCGAAGGCTGCACCTATGACCGAATTTGAACCCGAATATTAACTGAGCGATGTTTCACGGAATAGATGCATTCCACGAAAAAGTCCACCGATGTCCCGTACATACGAACACGATTTTTCTCAAAATTGTGGGTTTATCGAAGTTCTCTTTCGTGACTAGAGGAGTCAAAAATTACTTCAAAATATATGTAATAACTAATAACTCGGAAGAATTATCGAAATATACACGTGTTTGTACGGGACAGCCCATGGAATGCTCCAATAATATTTTTCATCTGTCCCCAGATCGCGGAACTAAAGCGAGGCGCGGAGATGATAGTATGTACTCCAGGAAGAATGATAGACATGTTAGCGGCCAATTCTGGCCGCGTCACCAATCTGCGGCGAGTCTCCTATATCGTGTTGGATGAGGCCGATCGCATGTTTGACATGGGCTTTGAGCCACAGGTATGTAAAATAATATTTCTCAAACATGCAATGAAATGTTGTAGTTACGTGCCTAAAAAGTGGCCGGGAAGTACCTCGTTGCCGGCCTAGGCCGGCAAGTGCCTATTTTTTAATTTTCATTTGACATAGGGTTGTGACCTGGCATCTTGGCTTTTAGCCAATAATTATCTGTAAGTAATATTAGTATTAAAAAAAAGATTGGCTAATTGTTGCAGTTATAATTAATTAACTAAGGTATTTAAATTATATAATTTAAAATATGTACAATAACTACTCAAAATAATGTTTAAAAAGTAGTATTATACAGTGCGATCCGTCGGCCCCGATCACCTCATGCGATTAATTGAACCCAACAGACCGCATCGTCTAATACCGCTTTTAAAAGTAAAAATTTGCACCTTTCAAACATGTCAAACTTAAAAAAAAATGAGGCGTCGGTGTCGTATTTGATTTTTAAGGCAGTATAGCTTAGTGCTTTCGCCTGTCCACAAGGACTAAAAATATAAAAAAAAGTATTTGACTTTTGTTGTGTTTCAAAGACTTATTTAAGTAGTTGACTTATAATTTCTTAGAATGAAGATATTTTTTTTTGTTTCATTTCATTGCATGTTTGAGAAAAGCATTATACATACCTCGGCCATGAAGTGACGGGTTGCCGTCCGAATACTATCCGGCCTCGCTTCGCTCGGCCGTCTACATATATTCGGCCGGCAACCAGTCACTTCGCGGCCTCGGTAGTAATGTACTATTTCTCAAACATGCAATGAAATATTGTATTTACGTTCCTTAAATTAGACTCGGAATTATCGCTTTTAGTGCGCAGTAACTCACTGGGATGGAAATGGAATTTCATAACACTTTTCAGGCCTAGGCCAGCAAAGTAACTTTTTTTAAATTCGTCAACATTGTCATTACTTTTTTTGTATTTCTTTGTATGTTTGAGAAAAGCACTATACATGCCTCAGCGTGAAAACGGATTCCCGGCCTCGTTACCTATCCGGTATATACCAACTTGGCCGGAAATCATCATTTTCCCGGCGTCTGATGTAATGTACTATTAAAGATCTATCTCTGTTACGGTTCGAATTTTTTTGACCTTTTTATTCTTCTCCCTTTATTTTGTAGAAAAGTGTAATACAGTCGTCATCAGATATATCGGAACGGCCAGGGTGCTCATAAATATCTGAGCAGGCCTCTATTGTCAGGGCGTTAGAGTACATGTTCAGATATTTTTGAGCAGCTGATATATCTGGTGGCGACTTTACAATCATTTAAACATAACATTATATACTTTGAAACAATCTCGATCGCTCAATGCGCTATAAAACAAAACAGTAATTTATTCAACTTGTACATTTATATTTTTCTTTTATTTAACGGTCTAATATTTTTTCAAAATAGTGACGATTAGTATAGACGATTCGTAAAGTTATCCTTATCGTAATACATATTTAGGGCATTTTTCCGAGCGTTTGAACCGCCGTGACTTCGGTGGCAGCCTTATCACACGAATCCCGTGAGAGATGTAAGAACTTTGGATATATTGGTAGACGTAGTTGACAACTACCAAGATATCAAACAAATGTATGAGATTTCCACGGAAATCAGGTAATAATGTTGCCACCGAAATCACGGCGGTTGAAATGCTCGGAGAAATGCCCTTAACAATATGTTAGCTTTTTATAGACCTACCCGTACCCCCCTTACCCCCCCCCCCCCTTATTCATAAACGTTTGTTAACTTGACAAGCCGCTAAAAATTGTTTGTCCCTTTTGCTCTTATGGACACATTGTTAAGACCGAAAGGGACAAACAGTTCTTAGGGGCTTGTTAAGTTAACAGACGTTTATGAATAAGGGGGTAAGGCTCTCCGAAACATATCGCGCGTATTGACTAAGATACACGTGAGATAACCGTTTAATTATATTTATAGTTATTATCTCTCACGAGAGTTCTTTCGTTCGTTATTCAATTATCTTTATGTGCTGTCCATGGGTCTTTATGTTTAGCGACCAAGTGGGAAGTTTTACTATAGAGGCTCACGTATTATAATTCTCTATACAGGTAATGAAAATCATAGACAACATTCGCCCGGATCGGCAGACGGTAATGTTCAGCGCCACATTCCCTCGTCAAATGGAGGCGCTCGCCAGGCGTATCTTGCAGAAACCTATCGAAATTCAGGTAACACTTAATAATGTAATGTGGTTCGTGTTTAACCTTTAATTGGACAGAATTAAGGGTTAAACACTCCTCCTGCGGGTGTCGTAAGAGTCGACTAAGGGATTGAAGTGTCATTGACCACTATTTGATAAAAGATTGATGATGGGCAGCAGCGTCATCATAGTGGACACATTACTGCCATCGCCAATCCGCTTGCCCAACGTCGCGATTACGGGCATTTACCTCCTAATGCATTCATACGCATAGTTAATTAGGAGAGGCCTACGTCTAGCAGTGGACTATCATAGGCTGATGATGATGATGATGAAGTGGTGGTTGTGTGTTCAAACCTGCATGGCACTCAATAGTCTTAATTATTCTGAATTGAAAAAAAAAACAAAAGATGGGCCAAAGACCATGTCCAGTATTTTGGACATTGTCGAATTAAGCGTGAAAAAATCTGTTGTTTTTATTCTTCATCTGTTCCGTTTTGCGTATGTTCTTATCTATATTATCATATTGTCAAATACAGCAGCGGAAAAAACGATTATGTTTATATATGTATAATATGTGGACATTCTTTCGATTATTTGTGACATTAGACTTGATATCATGTAAACAGTGATGTGATGTTAATATGTACCATAATATACAAGTAATTACATTCCGCTCAACGTGTCAACAGACAGCCATGTCACATAGGACCAATTCTGTTGCCTTAATGAAAAAGGGTATACCTCGGCGTTCATCTTGGAAAACGGTATTTGTAACTATGCACTTGTATTAAATTTATACCCATTTTCACAAGCCTCGGGTAGTTTTACCCTTTTTCACTAGGGCCACAGAATTATTATTTATGAAACAACTTATAAGCTTGTTATTAGGTTGATAGAAAAATTATCATACGCCTATACACTGTAAATCTCATCAAATTGCTGTACAGCCATTTTTTTAATCACACAAAAAATATACATTCATCTATCTTAAAAGTTATAGATTATTCGCCGCTATTGTACCTAGTAATCTTTCAAACCGTCACATTTCTATCAGGTCGGCGGCCGAAGCGTAGTCTGCAAAGACGTAGAACAACACGTCGCCGTTCTAGAAGATGACGCCAAGTTCTTCAAGCTTCTAGAACTGCTAGGGCTGTACAGCCAGATGGGCAGCATCATTGTCTTCGTGGACAAGCAGGAGAATGCTGATAGTCTGCTTAAGGACCTCATGAAGGCTTCGTACTCCTGCATGAGTTTACATGGAGGTATGTTATAAATTGGACATCTGTTTACGACCTGTTTCACACCGGATAAATATATTCGTCAGATAAAATTATCACTCTTTTTCTCCAAGCATACAAAAATAACTCTTCCCGCGGGTGTCGTAAGAGCCGACTAAGGGATTGAAGTGTCGCTGACCATTCTTTGATAGAATATTGATGATATGCAACAGCGTCATCATAGTGGATCGCCAATCCGCTTGCCCAGTGTCGCGATTATGGGCATTTACCTCCTAATGCGTCTATACGCATAGTTAATAGGAGAGGCGTACGTCCATCATTGGACTGAGATAAGCTAATGATGTGATATAAAAGAAAAGGACAGCAAACATTTCTTCGGCAGATATAATTTATTCAGAGATTGAAACTGCCCTTAGTAAAGTTTCTGCTTATTTGGTTAATTTTTTATGGTCAATGTTGATAGATGCGGGCAATGGGTAGGATGAAACATAATTACTCTTTGAAATCTTTTTTCTTTTGTTTCATTTTCGGATTTGACTGACTTTATGTGTGAATGAAGTATGAATTTATTCGACCTGAATGGGCCCTTAAATAAGGGAATCAATACTATTCTTGCCACATCCTGCATGTGGCACAGTTATAGTCTATTGAATGTTTTGTATGCTAAGATCTGGAATTTTATACAACATATTTTGTACATGAAATAAAACTATGAAAACGGATAAACTCGCGTATATTAACTAATTTTAACTTCATTCCGACGACCACGAACCCTGTAAAGTGTTCGAAACGTCGGAATGAAGTTAAAATTAGTTAATATACGCGAGTTTATCCGTTTTCATAGTTTTATTTCATGAGTAATCCTCTCGGTAACCGAAGAAAATATTATATTTTGTACAATTACGGGTCACAGAGTTCCAATATTATGTACTTTAATTTTACAATAAATTGAAACAAATAACCAGGACAATGAAAAGGTGAACGACTGTTTGGTAGCCAGATTTGGTAGCTGGCTGGCTGGCAAATATGATTTCCCGTCTGGTAGCCAGCATACTAAACTAAAGGGCATTTTCAGATTTTTCACAAACAAACACAAGACAAACAGATATTATGACTAATCAACTGATCACCTACCTTTTCATATTTTTTTGTAATATTATACGTTAAGGATTCTCGAAAGACATTTATTATTATGTTTACTACAGAACAGACTACAGGTTTCAATATTTTTTTACAGGTTGCAGTTCGACTTCGACTTTCCTTCTTATTTTCTAAATTTTTATCGACACCGATAGTTTTGTCTCTAGAAAAACTTGCTGCTAATTTTTTTTTTATCAGTAACATTACGGCCGTGTGGTGTACACCACGTCCACTCTTTTCACGGGTGTCGTAAGAGTCGACTAAGGGATCGAAGTGCCACTGATCATTCATTTATTGAAGATTCATAATATGTAGCAGCTTCATCGTAGTGACCGAATACTTCCCGATTCGTCGGATTCCTGTTTTGCCGGATTCTTGTTTCGTCGGATTCTTGTTTCGTTGGATATATTAATATACATTAAATCATCCAGGTAAAAGAAACGTGCTTATATTTTCTTATTGTATGAAATGATCTGCTTCTCTACGTCTACCTT
The DNA here is from genome assembly GCA_025490895.1 of Thaumatotibia leucotreta. Taxonomy (NCBI): domain Eukaryota; kingdom Metazoa; phylum Arthropoda; class Insecta; order Lepidoptera; family Tortricidae; genus Thaumatotibia; species Thaumatotibia leucotreta. The sequence goes on along the minus strand of JALPQI010001542.1, from coordinate 105,282 downwards.
TTATTTAGTATATAGGTATAACCGCGATATTTCTGTAGTATTTCTTAATCAAAAAAACCCGGCGAATCAAGAATCCGACAAAATAAGAATTCGGCGAAACAGGAATCCGGCGAATCGGGAAGTATTCTAGTGACCATTATCATTACCTCCAATACGCATAATGAATAGAACGGAATGTAATAGGGTGATAATGTCATGTTTGGCCCAGCTATTGGCTTAATGCAATTTAATTATACATGTAATTTCAAGCTTACTCGCCTATATTTTTCTTACAATGAAATATAACTGCTTAATTCCAATAAAGAATCCAGATTTAAAAGTTTGTGCTCAGAGCAATACTAGTAAGATTTATCAATAATTCATAATGTAATATTTTTTATATCTTTTCGTCTTCCCTTTCCTATTTGGATGAATCAACTTTTTTCTTGTTATTACCATGGTTACGGTCGCCTGAGTCACGCTGGTTTTATGCATAATTATGCTCCTTAAACTATGCAAACATGCATTTTTCTGATGTTAATAAACCCTTTCCTTGATGCGCCATCTACAAACATGGACTATATCGTCAGGGATAGTGCAATACCGCGTAAGTACCAAAACAGAGAGAGTTCAAATATCAAACAATTGACACTCAAATTGATCCTAATTGAATTTGTTACTTACGCGGTATTGTATTTTATAAAGTTTGTCATGTATACAGGGTGCTCGCGAGCATTCCGAAAGATTTTAACTATGCATTCTAGACATCAAAATAAACAATAAATATTATGAGACATAATGTCAATTCCACCAAAAAAAAATTTTTTTTTCATTCTTTTTTTTAGTCTATTTGAATACTTTTTAACATTTCCAGTACTTTTTATCATAACAACAATTTGTTTAAATTATTTATTTCAATTGTTTTTTTTTAGGTACAGGTTATTTCGTCAAGTCTATTCGTATTTTTTGATTGTCAGGCAAAAGGTGTGGTAATATTAAAACACATTGTGGTAGCATTGTAATCAAAAAGAAGATTAATGACGAGTTACGTCGAAAAACTTATTTCGAAAAAAGGTTGATTATCTCTGAAACCAAGCCGAATCCAGGAATTTTTATATAACATTAAAGACTTTAAATATGGTCAGGAATCCAGCATTAAAATCTTTCGGTTTCCTCGCGAGCACCCTGTAAAATACATTTTTAATGTTGCTAGACTAAGTCTGGAACATGGAGTCTGCAACAGCACTGTCCCCGATGATATGCATGTTTTCATAAATTAAGTAGCATACTTTTGCATAAAACCAGCGTGACTCAGGCAACCGTAACCATGGCAATAATGAGTTAATTCCACAGTAGAAAAATACTTTTACAATCCTGCGAAGGTATCTTTCTACACAATACTATATTGACTTTTGAATATATTAACGCGTGCCTGTTACAGGGATTGATCAATTCGACAGGGACTCAACTATCGTGGACTTCAAGAATGGGAAGGTGAAACTTCTGGTGGCCACCAGTGTGGCAGCGAGAGGGTTGGATGTGAAACAACTAGTGCTGGTTGTTAACTACGACTGCCCGAACCATTATGAGGACTATGTGCACAGGTGACATTGATTTTGTATAAAATACCATACCATTAAGAACTGAGGAAGCTATTGCCTATCTATACTGATATAGGGTTGGGGTGTTAAGCAACAATGTTTTGACTTTTAGAGACTTTACATCTGTTGTTATTATTCATCATCATCATCATATCAGCCGAAAGACGTCCACTGCTGAACATAGGCCTCCCCCAAAGATTGCCACAATGACCGGTCCTGCGCCACCCGCATCCAACGGACTCCTGCGACCTTCACCAGGTCATCGGTCCACCTTGTGGGGGGCCTACCCACGCTACGCCTTCCGGTACGTGGCCGCCACTCAAGAACCTTCCCGCCCCAACGGCCATCGGTTCTACGCGCAATGTGCCCCGCCCACTGCCACTTCAGTTTAGCGATTCGGAGAGCTATTTCGGTTACTTTGGTTCTGCTGCGGATGGTCTCATTTTTAATCCGATCACGCAGAGAGACTCCTAGCATAGCCCTCTCCATTGCCCTTTGGGTGACTTTGAGCCTTCTTATGAGACCCATTGTAAGCGGCCACGTTTCAGTACCGTATGTCATCATTGGCAACACACACTGATTAAAGACTTTCGTCTTCAAACACTGCGGAATATTGGACGAAAATATGTGTCGTAGCTTCCCGAACGCTGCCCAACCGAGTCGGATTCGACGATTGACCTCTTTCTCGAAGTTGGACCTACCTAACTGAATAGTTTGCCTTAGGTATATATATTCGTCTACAACTTCGAGTGTAAAGTCTCCGATTATTACGGGAGTTGGTGCTACATGGAAATTCGACATGATTTTCGTCTTATCCATGTTCATCCTAAGACCAACTCGCTCGGAGGCTTTACTGAGTTGTTATTATTATTATAATTCAATTTATTTAAAATCAATTTTATGTATTTTCTTAATGCATACAAGTTGTAAGAGGTACAGTCGGGTTCAAAATAGCACTGTCCAGTTTATGTTGAACGCCAATGTACATACCATGATTATTTGAAAAACAAATCCCGCCAAGTTTCTTACCGGTTCTTCTCGGGGTCAGTGGTGTAGGGTTAGAATCGGAAGTAGTTTTAATTTTATCTGCAACTCAGACCATTGAAAAGAGTTTGTTGCTATCCCAATTTGAATAAAGAATCTTTTGACTTTGACAACTGGTGCTGGATGTTAATTACAAGGATCTACAAGGGCGTTAATACTACACTACAGGCTTTTAGTAATTTATCTACGAAAGGATCTCTCTCTCTTTAGACCTCATTATTAATAATAATTAAATCGTAGTATTATTGAGCCACTTGCCAACTCAGGAAATCCGAGCGAAGTTTTATTTCAAAATAAGTTCTTTGTTTTTGTTTCTACCTCATTATGTTTATTGTTTTATCTATTACTGATCGGCAATTTCGCATCAACCGTGTAGGTAAACTGTTTGATTTGGTTACCTACGAGACACGCTGCGTCTAGTGTAGGACCCAGAGCAACCCACAGGGTAATGTACATATACTTTATCTTTAAGAAGTATGAACTGGTTTCGTGTGCATCTTTAATTTGTTGTGTACAATAAAATAAATTTGAATGTGAATTTGAATTTAAACGTATGCAATAGGGATAGTTAAAATAAATTATTTAACGTGGCAATCGTTGGGAGAGGCCTATGTTCAGCAGTGGACGTCTTTCGGCTGATATGATGATGATGATGATGAAAATAAATTATTTAACATTATGCACGACATAATACATGAAGAAATTATTACTAAGATGTAAATTGCAGTAATTTTTGTACAGAACTTCTATTTCATAAATTAAAAAGAATTAAAAGTGTAGGTCATTTGGCAGTACTTAAACGTGACCTCACTTTTGAGTATTTCATATAAAATTCCATAGTGGTGATCGTTTTGACAGTTCGAAAAAAGATGCTGATTTGACTTGCCAGTCATCATGCCTATTCAGTTTTCTGGCAGAGAATGTACGAATTGGGTCAAAAATTTTGCTTTGGTGGTTACACGCGATAGAAAATGTTTCTCCGTTGTACTACAATGCATTTATAATAACAAAATTTACTCAACAGATGCGGTCGAACAGGCAGGGCGGGCAACAAAGGTTACGCCTGGACCTTCCTCACTCCAGAACAAGGAAGATATGCGGGCGACGTGCTGCGAGCGATGGAACTTAGTGGAGCGACCGTACCGCCTGCGTTACGACAGTTATGGGACACTTATAAGGAGGCGCAGGAAAAGGACGGGAAGAAAGTGCATACTGGAGGAGGATTTAGTGGAAAAGGTAAACGATATTCCTATAAAAAATGCACAGCACCCAAGGGAGATATGCTATACTAGTAATTGGAGTTCGAGGCCAACGAAACTACGACAGATGCGTTATTGTCAAATCCGTCAAAGTCTCTTATGTCATTGTCAAATAAAGTTTTCAGGTTTCCACAACCTTTTTGTTATTTAATTTATTTATTTAAAATAATTCGTAATAAAAACATTATACAGGGTGTCCCACGGCGATGCCACATGGAGGGAAAGTACCTTAAATATCATAGATAGCGTATTTTGCTGAAAGAAGACTTTATTTTATTTTTAAAATGTAGTAATTCTGCATTCAAAGTTTTTCAAAAAAATAATTGCTTCACCCGGAAATCGAACCGACTACAATTTTTTTTCTAATTTTGAACCAAACTTTTTTGGTTATTCTTTTAGTTTTAGATACTATGTTTCTTAAGGAAAATTGTTATTTTTTATCCATTCTTTCGTATGACAGAATAAAATTACGAAAAATTTTTTTTTTGTTTTAACGTAGGTTCGATGCCTAGAAAAAACAAAAATTTTTTGGATTTTTTTTAATGCTGTATTATTTAATTTTCAAAATAAAATAAAGTCTTCTTTCAGCAAAATACGCTATCTATGATATTTAAGGTACTTTCCCTCCATGTGGCATCGCCGTGGGACGCCCTGTATACCTGTGTAATGTTTGTACGCCTCTTTGTTTAATATGGCTGTCACAACTAGGATTTTCTTAAAAACACGTAAATACCTAAAAACTTTTATTTTCTCTTAACTAACATTGATATAACAAAATTTTCTTGTAAAGAACTTAAAATTATAAGAGCCAACGTTTCAAAGCCTATTTTAAAAAGAAGTTGAATTACCAGTGAACACATACGACAGCGTGCCATATTTGTTAAGACAGTAGGTATTGTTAAATTACTAAGCAGTATAAGTACTATACTATACTATTACTAAGCAGTTTTAACCCGTAATAAGGCCAAATACACCCCGTAATACACCCTAACTCATTTTTATTTTAAACACTGATGGTGTTATAAAGGACTCTCGGCTTTTATGGGAGTGTACTCGATTTTTACCCAGGACTCAGGAGGATAAGTGATGAAGAAAACAAATAAAAAATAAAATACAAAAAAGCTTTCATTTTACATTTCCAAATTTCTTTCCCATAATTTTAACCCGTAATAAGGCACCCCTACCTTATTACGGGTTAAAACTGCTTAAAGTAGAGGCATCGTAAGAAGTCGTTTTTGACGTTTGTTTGCACATGAAGTTCTGTAAATGTTCACAGATAGTATAATGGAGCAAATGTCAAACTTCATTGTTGCCTGTACGGAATAGTGATGTTACTACTGTTGCTGCAATTTACCGATACGTTAATCGAAATAAATAAGTAAACCTTTTTTATGGAGGTACGAATAATTGCTATAATAGTAGGTACGCACATATCGTCAGTTGTAATATGAATTAATGTAACCACCAAATGACGACTTTTCAGGAGGGCCATAAAACGAAATGGACATTTATAAAGTAAGATGTATCTTTTTAGTTAATTATCCTATTGAAATGATGTTTATCTAGTTTGTTTTATTTTTGAGAGGTCTATTTGATAGACAGTTACTAACTGCGACCACACTTATAGTTCAGGAAATGGCTGGTGCTTACGTTAAATATTTTCAAAAAAATTTGGAGATACGTTAACAAATCAATGAAAATCATCAAAAGTGGAAATTCGGAATTTAGTGTAACTCACAAATTGAAACCGAATTGCTTATGAGCCATACAATGCAGACGGCGCTTACAGCAGTGACGTTTATAAAAATATGGTGAGTACATTAGGAAAGACATTTTTTGTACTTACAAATTCGTACTTACGTTAAAATATTGTCTATGATTTTTGGAAACCTTTACATAAATTAATAAAAAAAGTAGAAACCTAATAAAATGGCAAAGTTTTTGTTAACGTATTCGACATTTTTTTCTAGATATCAATATTTTATATACACCGTTCGATAGAGCAGGAAATTTGCAGTCGAACGGTATACTTAACTCAATTTCGTCAGCCCGTGTGCCCGGTGGATACGCGGCTTTACAGACTGTGTTGAACTTGACAACCCGAAAAATGTCAAAATTGTTGTAAAATCACGTACCTGTAATTTTATTTTTCGTATAACAGTAACCCCATTTTCATTTAAAAAATCGTACTCATCATTTTATGACTAAACGTAATTTGTGAAAGTGGTTGTTAGATTCAATCACACAAACATAATTGTGTCAATATATGTTTAGTTTTTATTTTATTCAGAATGTACTGATGACTCGCATGCGAGTCACGGCCATGCGGAAGCGTTGAATCATGACCCATACGTTGAGTCCTTGGCCCTGAATGAATCAGGTTCAAGTAAAACGTAATCCCACTTACGGAGGCTCTCGCTAACAGAGGTTGTGGATGCTATGAATTTTGCTTAGAGGTCACGTCCTATCCGTCCTATAAAAAATCCTACCTAAATGCGACTTTACGTCATTATGACGTCTCCGGCACCAAAATTTCGATGCCTGCTAATGATTCTAAGTAAGATTACCAAACACTTTTTTAATTCGGATATTCGGATTACCTAACACTTTTTTAATGGCAAGTACCTACCAGATCTAACGCCCTTTCGCACTTGACTGAAAATTTTACGACGATAAAATCGAGCGTTTCACAACACTATTGTGAGCTGTCAAAAACGACTTCTTACGATGCCTCTACTTTAGTAATAGTATAGTACTTATACTGCTTAGTAATTTAACCATACGATACCTACCTTTTAATTTATGTGTAGTTAAATTGCTGTACCAAATGTTATTAACACCTGAGGTGATACCAGCGCAATACCAACTTTGTTACTAATAATTGCGGATAATTATGTTTTTATTAAAATATCTTATATTTACGTGAAAATAAGTAAATAATATTGATCCAAAAAATTAAAGAATTAAAATTACCAATAAATAACATATCTCAACGTCTGTTTTTAGAAAATAAGGATTTACTATTGTAAGAACATTTCATTGGTGTGGCAATATTGTCGTAGATTCTTTGGCCTCGAACTCCAGTTACTAGATTAGTGATGTGTACCGAGCGATAGAACTTTAGTGGGGCGACGGTGCCGCCTATGTTAGGACAGTTATGGAACACTTATAAGGAAGCGCGGGAAATGAACGGAGAGAAAGGGCATACTAGAGGAGAATTCAGTAGAAAAGGTAAGTGGTATGATACTAACTTCAGAAGAAAAACTGGCCAATTGCGAGCCAAACTCGCGCACGAAGGATTCCTTAGTATATATAAAAATTACATTAAAATAAACCTGTTTGACCTGGTACAAAAACTGTAAGAGATACTTTTATAAAACCAAAAATCGATGAAAGAGTTTATTATCCATCACCTCCATTTCCTTTTTAACATTGAGCGCGGGAAACTCCCGAGGGGAGTTCTCTGTGGGAGTTCCATTTTCGCTACAAAGCGGAAAATCACGGGATCGGTTACGAGCGTAGCGCGTAGCTCTCATCCGCAATGAAAGTGTTCATTGTATACCCAGTAGTTTAAAATAATAGATGGGGGTCGAGGGGGACACTTGACGACTTTCTCGAAAATGATTCAATTAAAGAATAATGTCATTTAGAAACTTAAAAGACCTTTCCATTAATACCCCACACGCGTATGGTCAGTTACAGAGTCATGTATCCACATTTTTCAACTCGGTAAGGTGGACTGTACATCGAAAAAAGAGCCATTATGGAGCGAGTTCCACCATCGAACTGGATTACTATCCAAATTAAAACTTATTAAAACAGAAACGAAACGTTTTTATGAGTAGACTAAGTTTTTTCATAGACAAATATACCTAAAGATTTATTGAACAGAAAACATAATACAATCAAACAAGTGCACGTAAACAACTGCAGTAGATCCAATAACTGTGTCGCAGTCGGTTACGCCCTCCTGACACCAAGATGTAATCTCAATACATTGAATTTTTCTGTAATACATTTTTTTAAAACCTACAGAGTAACATAACCGCAATACTGTCAGCCCGACGCGGCATCTAAAATACTAAAACAATTGAGGAATGTCTTTTCAAAAGTGCTTATTTCCGTCGTAACTTTTTTGGGAAATTGAGAAAAACATAAATCCACGGTTTTCATTTCGATATTCTTTCTGTGTTTTTGATATCGTCGTTGAGATTGCCAATTCCGTTATGTGTAAATTTCAAATTTGACAAAAGAAGACTGTAAACATATGTCATTTGGATTGATATTTCAGTTCCTGAAATCGTGCACATAACGGAATTGGCAATCTCAACGACGATATAGTACTTAAGTGAGTTGATATAAATGTTATGCCACTACATATATTGCTTTATCAACTGAATTATTTTTCTATTGTTAACCATATTTTCATGACTGTATGGAGTAAAACAAAGTGACTAAAAGTGCATCAATTACCACTAATTGCAACTGAGCACGTTCTGAGCGTTGCCGTAACCGCTCTTCTACCCCTCGAGGAAAGGAGACGGGCTCGTTATTTTTCATATCGCTCACACACATCGTGCATCACGCTGGTAAGCAGCGCCAAGGAGCCATGACGACTTTACTACGCTCACCAAATGGATGCGGCATTCGCAGCGAATTAAGTGAGTCACAGCCAAACTTATCAACTGTCACTGATCTCGACCGCCAAAGGATAGCAGCTCGCCAGAAACGAAAATTATCTGAGAATAGTGAGTACAATATTTCATTGGACTTAGCTGAACTAAAAGAACAAATGACGGAGATGATGTCTGTCATAAAAACAAATGCGCAAACCCAATCTGAGAATATATCAAAGCTCTGTGCAGATGTTAATACAATTAAAAATGAAATCTGTAATATTTCTACCCGCGTCGATGCCATTACCACTGAACAAGACAAATTAAAAACCGAGGTGACAAATCTGACCACTTCTATGAGTGCAGCCAACAATAAAGTACAACTCCTTGAAACAAACTTGAACTCCCTCATGTCGTTTACTGAGCAAGCGTCGACCGGCGTAACATCGGCTTGCTACAACGATGTTATTGCTGAATGTCAACAGCGTACACTGCGTGGCAAGAACATAATAATAGTAGGTATTGAGGAAGTAAACCCTAACATTGACGACAAGAATACCCGCGAACTTCAAGAAGTTAACAAAGTAACCCGAGGAATAGTCACTGACTGCCCTGAACCCCAACAAATCTTTCGTCTCGGGAAATATACGCCAAACAAAAACCGCCCAATAAAGGTATGCTTCTCATCTGAAAACCCCGTAAAACAAATACTGAGAAACAAAAACAAGGTTAAAAACGTAAAAATATATAGTGACCAAACGCCCTACCAAAGAGAAAATTTGAAGAAGATACAACAAGAGCTAGAATTAAGGAAGTCGAACGGAGAGAAAAACTTGGCCATAAAATACATAAAAGGATTGCCAACAATCATTCAGTTGCAGCCAAAAAACGAAATATCCAAGACGCAGACCTAGATTCAGGTACACAGATCACATATCAAATTTCAAATATATACTCCCAAATAGAGGTCACGAGCAAATCAGTCAAATGTTTTTACACAAACATCCGAAGTATTGTGAAGCAAGGTAAACTCGACGAACTTAAATGTGTTCTCAGCTCTTTTGAAACAACAATACATATCGTCGCTTTAACAGAAACTTGGATTAAAGACAAGAACGAAGCAAATAGCCTGCAAATACCAGGGTATGCTCATTATTATAATTTTAGGCACAATAGCAGAGGAGGGGGAGTTTCTATTTTCGTACACGATTCCCTGAAACACAATCTTATTGAAGAACGCAGTATAAACGACAACCACTTTTTATGGATCCACATAGAAAAGTTTTCCTTGGACATTGGAACAATATATAAACCAGAACGTACAAACAATGCTCAGTTCATCGAAGAATATGCTACACAACTACAAGGACGCCAAAGAGTGTTGATTTTTGGAGATTTCAATTATGACTTACTTAAACCAAATGCAACCACGAAGGAATACAAACACACCCTTAAAGAAAAAGGCATAAAAATACTGAACAAAATCGATGCAACACACTGTACCCGCCAAACTTCTTCTACGCAAACGATATTGGATCACGTATGCTCTAACTTAAAACATAATAAATTTCATATAGCCATCATAGACTCCCAATTGTCCGACCATAAACAGATCTACTGTGAAATCAAGAAATATCAACCACCACAAAGGAATAAAGTCGAATATGCCGCAATAGATTATGATAAATTCTGCAAAAATCTTAATACATATAGCAATGGAAACGACGTGTATGAACAACTAGAGAAGAAATTACAAGATTGTTTAATGCAATGTAAAACTGTTAAGTATAAAATTAAAAATCCGCCAAAGCAAGATTGGATCAATAAGGAACTTATAGATGCTATAGATAAAAGGAATTTGCTTTGGCAAAGCTACAAAAACAATGACTTACAAGATGACCAACTAAAGAAAGAGCTCAAGGAACAAAAAAACCTTGTAACAGAAAGTATACAAAATGCAAAGAAGGCCTATTATTTCAGTAGCTTTAAGGCATGCGCTCACAAACCTAGGAAGATGTGGAGTCTAATAAACGAACTTTCGCATAATAAAAGAAAAGAATCTACACCACCAACCAAACTTCAATTGGATTCAAAAATAATTACAGATACAGCAGAAGTTTGTGATCAATTCAACGTATACTTTTCTACGATCGGATCATCTCTTGCTGATCAAATTCCAGTATTGATTAATAGCCCTGTTCAGACTCGTACAGTTTCTCAAACAGATCACACTGAGTATCTTAGCAATTTAGAACCTGCCACTACTGACGAAATAAGTAAAATTATAACAAATTTGAAAACAAATACTAGTTCTGGGTACGATGGCATTACAGCAAAATTAATAAAATCCGCAAAATCAATAATAACCAATGAGCTAACTATGTGTATAAATAAAAATTTAGAACAGGGTACGTTCCCCGACACCTTAAAGACCGCTAAAGTAACACCGATTTTCAAATCAGGCAGTAAAACCGACCCTGGGAATTATCGCCCCATCTCAGTACTACCTATGATCTCTAAAGTTTATGAAAAAGTTGTCCACGCTCGTCTCAATAAATTTCTTGAATCACAAAATATTGTTTCGCCATACCAATACGGATTCAGATCCAAATCAAATACGCTCTCGGCTACAATTGATCTGGTTACTACAATAAAAACCAAGATTGATGAAGGTCAAATAGCATTAGCTGTCTTTATCGACCTTAAAAAGGCCTTCGACACGGTCTGCCATGAAAACCTGCTGACCAAACTTTATAACATAGGTATTGTAGGAAAGGCCCATGAAATGTTTAAATCTTATCTGTTAAACCGCCAACAAGTAGTTAAAATTGACAAACACCAAAGTGGGCCTAGGGCAATAACATATGGTGTTCCTCAAGGATCTGTCTTAGGGTCACTCTTGTTTCTTTTATATATAAATGACATACAAGAAATAGGGTTAAAAGGTAAATTGAGTTTATATGCTGATGACACGAGTCTTTTTTACTATGGCTGTAACATAGAGCACATAATGTTAGAAGTGCAGAAGGATTTGGATCTTTTAAATACATGGCTTCAGCGTAACTTGCTTACCATAAACGTAGCAAAAACAAATTATGTAATTTTCACTGCAAAAAATAAAAAAATTAACAACTATACCCCACCTTCACTAAACAATGAACTAATTAACGAAAAATCTAGCGAAAAATATTTAGGCTTAACTATCGACAGTCAATTAACCTGGAAACTACATATTGAGCAAATAAAAGCAAAACTCACTTCCCTAACTGGTGTTATCCGCTGCAACGCTCGCTGTCTCCCACAAAAGGTAAAATATTTAATCTACAATTCCTTAATCAAACCACATATTGACTACCTGATAGAAGTATGGGGAACAGCCGCTAAAACCAATCTATCTAAAATACAAATAGCCCAAAATAAACTACTGAAAACCCTATTTAATTTTAAATTCCGAACTCCGAATAAAAATCTTTATAAAACTCTTAAAATCATGAACATTGCCCAGTCATACATATACTTCACATGCATATTAGTTCGCAAGATACTTAACAAAGACATACACTCACAGATACATTTTACAAAAAAACACCAAGTCCAAAAAATGAAGTTAAGAAATGCAGATAATTTAATATTACGAGCCCCACGCACGAACTATGGAAAAAAGAATATCATCTACGAAGGAGCGCAAATATATAATAAGTTACCAAAAGACATTAAAGAGTCTAAAACTATAAATACTTTCAAAAAACTACTTAAGTTCCATATATTCAATAATTGTAGATTGGAATAATGATTAAAATCCAATATTATATTATTATACTAATGAAATAAATAACTACGACAATAATTTATATAATGATATATCTAAAAATAATATTAATATAAATGAATAGGCAAACATTATATTAGTTTACAATATAATGTATAAACATAATTTTAAAATGTATTAATTTAAAAAATAAAAACATAATACTTACCAATATATCAAAAATAATATAATACAATTAAAATAATAATGTGTATATTATAATAAATTATTTATTTTCAGAGTTACGTCCATAACATGTTAAAATATCAAAATAATACATATCAAAACTATTAAATATAAATATCGATTAAATAATATATTAAACCAAAATAGTCATACCTTTATATAGTGTGCACTGTGCACGGATATGCCGCATCCATCCATGCCACCTACATCACAACTCGTGAATGTTCTTCTAACTGAACTCCCCTGCGACGCATCTGAACAGGACGGTCAAAGCAACTTGCACCTTAAGCCGCTGTTAGTTTTAAAATTCAATTCTACCCACTACCCACTGTACTAGGTTAAAAGAAAAATATGTAACTGTTTATAAAGTGTATATTTACTGCACGTTAGCCTTAAGTGTTTTTATAATAATAAGTGTCTCATGTAAGTGAATTTTGTAAATTCTTTATGAGATAATAAATGTCTTAAACCATATTATTGAGTTAATTTACCATACATTTTCAGAATTAAGCTCTTTTGATGCAAAACTTTTAGAATTAAGCCGTTTTGTTGTGGCCTTGTGAGCTTATCCAATAGTAATACACAAGCTGTTTTTTAAAAAAAATTTACAAATCCTTCATTTCTACAAAAAGTACTTAATAATAAGTTATTATAATAAATAATACACTTCTAAAAGCTCGTATCATTTTCTTAGTATAAGGGAGAAATATACGGACTTTGATATTTTAACATTTTGGAGGACAAGAATGGGCTTATTAGAACTTGAAATTCAAAACATACATGTATTTCTCTACTTTTAGCAAAACTACATTCATAGTTTAAAAAAAGTTGAAAGTGGAAATAAGTCCTTTTGAAAAGACACTCCTCAATTGCTACATTCTGATTATTCTTTAGGTTTCAAGTTCGATGAATCCGAAGCGATGGCGGCAAGTGAGAAGAAGAAGTATCAGAAAGCGGCGCTCGGCCTTCAGGACTCTGATGACGAAGACGTCGAGGGCGACCTTGATCAGCAGATCGAGACCATGCTTGCTGCTAAGAAAATTGTTAAGGAGATCAAGGTAAATTAATTTCTGAATAGTTGTAAAGTCCATTCATCCATAGTTGTCTTATCTAGTAAACAACTTTCTACCCTAAAAGTACACGTTTTCTGTTGTAAACTGCCATATTTGCCTATACCAAAATACCTGAGTCCGTATTTGTGTAGTCCGTCCGTAGTGATTAGTAAATTGCTTAATTTTTTATAAGAAAACAGCAGTTTACAGCAGAAAACGTGTACTTTTAGGCTAGAAAGTTGTTTACTAGATAAGACAACTAAGGATGAATGGACCGTAAGTAATATTTTCTACTATTACGTCCAACATGATATTGATAATGGGCATTTTTTTTTCAAATTGTCTCCCCACTTTTTTGTAAGTAAGATTTCTACTCAGAATCGTGGGCTCTTTCGATCCTCATGAAAAAAGCAATGTACTATTTGTTTTGTGTGTGTAGTATAATTTTGCTATGTCTGTCTGGCTGTTTGCAGCTTAGTTCAATTACTGTAATGCTAGAAATTTGCAATTTGGTATAGGTATACAATATTAGTCATTAAAAATTAAAACAAATCTTGTAGTAGTGCAAAAAGTTCTAGTCTTAAAAAAAATAGAAAAAGTAGGTCGAAAAATATGTATCTTATAAGCAGAGATCTGACAAATGTGCGTCATTGTTCGCAATAATATGGACGTGACTCCAAAGTTGATTGAATAATTAATCATTTAATAATTTTTAGACAATTACGTTTTTGACGCCAGTAACTATGAAAACCTTTGTAAATAGTCACCTTAATGCTTTGAAATCAAATTTCAAGAAATTATTCGTTGAATTATTCATTTAATCAACTTTGAAGTCATGTCCATATTATTGCGAACAAGACGCACATTTGTCCGATCTCTGCTTATAAGATATACATTGCCAAGAAAAGGGTTTTAAATTACCATTTTTGAATATCTACAGAACACTACACTGACCATGGCCAGACCCTGACATGCTTTTGGCCAGTTTTCTGTGTATCGTAAAACAAGGTAAATAGGAATGGCGGGGTAAATAGGAACGTAGAGTAAACCGTACTGTTTGTCCTAAATTTGACTTTTTGTCCTGGGCTAACGGACCAGTTTACTCTACGTTCCTTTCCTATTTACCCCGTCATTCCTATTTACCCCTTTTTACGGTATTTAATAGGGTGCTTCTTATTTTTGCAATTTTGTAGCATGTTCGAACCAATAAAGGAGCTCATTGCTCTCCTGATTGCAGTTTTCTATGGGGCACCCTCTCATTTTGTTATTTGATAAGTAAACCATATTTGTTTTTTTTTTTTATTATTATAAATAAAAATTAGGGGTCGTTACCGAAGTACGAAGTTCAAGAAAGGCAAAATGATGAGTCGTTTTTTTATTATTTTCTTAGCGACCCATAACTTTTGTTTATAATAATTGAAAAAAAAAAAAAAAACAAATATGGTTTAGTCATCCGCAGACCATGAACCCTGTAAAGTGTTCGAAACGTCGGAATGAAGATAAAATTAGTTAATATTATTATTATTATTTGATTTATAGGTGAGCAGCTATTCAGCTGATGAGCCTATGTCACAGTGTCCAGTATTATTATAGTAATATACGCGAGTTTATCCGTTTTCATAGTTTTATTTCATGTGTAATCCTCGCGGTAACATATTAAATATGGTTTACTTATCAAAGAACAAAATGAGAGGGTGCCCCATAGAAAATTGCAATCGGGAGAGCAAAGAGCTCCTTTATCGGTTCGAACATCCTACAAAATTGCAAAATAAGAAGCACCCTTTTAAATACCGTAAAAAGGGGTAAATAGGAATGAAGGGGTAATAGGAACGTAGAGTAAACTGGTCTGTTAGCCTAGTATTGAATATGTTATGTTGTACCCAGCCGGGCGTAGCGACTCCCGGCGTGCCAGCCGGCGCGGCGGCCGCGGCCGGCGCTGACGGGAAACTCGAACTGGCTCGACGACTCGCGTCCCGTATCAACCTGGCTAAAGGACTGGGAGCGGAGCATAAAGGAGCCACGCAGCAGGCCGCTGAAGCTATACTGAAGGGGGCACCTTCTGCGCATACTCTTATCACGGTAAAGTACCTTATAAAAGTAGTTAGATGTCTCGCGACGGGAAACTCGAACTGGCTCGGCGACTCGCGTCCCGGATCAACCTGGCTAAAGGGCTGGGAGCGGAGCACAAAGGAGCCACGCAACAGGCCGCTGAAGCTATACTGAAGGGGGCACCTTCCGCTCATACTCTTATCACGGTAAAGTACCTTACAGAAGTAGCTCGATGACATGTCTCTCGTGTCAGCCTGGCTAAAGGACTGGGAGCGGAGCATAAAGGAGCCACGCAACAGGCCGCTGACCGTTACGCGTTCTTGGGGGACTCTTTTCCATTTTCTTTACTTTACTCTCATAACGGTACAGTATCATACTTATACAGCTCGAGTTGGCACGGCAACTGGGCTCGCGGATCAACCTGGCTAAAGGACTGGGAGCGGAGCACAAAGGAGCCACCCAACAGGCTGCTGAAGCTATACTGAAGGGGGCACCTTCCGCTCATACTCTTATCACGGTAAAGTACTTGGATAAGTTGGATTAATCTGGCCAAAGGCTTCGGAGCGGAGCATAAAGGCGCTATGCAACAGGACAGAAACTATTATTGGAGGCTCCTTTTCTTTCCTTTACTCATAGCGGTACTTATATAGCTAGAGCTGGCTCGACGACTCGCTTACTGTGTCAATCCGGTTAAAGGATTGAGAGCGGAGCATAAAGGAGCCACGCGGCAGGCCGCCGAAGCTATACTGAAGAGGGCACTTTCTGCTCATACCCTTATCACGGTAAAGTACTTGGATGAAAAAGGGCCAAAGGGTTCGGAGCGGAGCATAAAGGCGCTACAGCAGACGACAGAAATTTCTTGGGAGGTTCCTTCCATTTTCTTTCTTTTACTCTCATAACAGTACAGTATCATACTTATACAGCTCGAGTTGGCACTGCGACTGGACTCACGGGTCAACCTGGCTAAAGGGCTTTGAGCGGAGCATAAAGGAGCCACGCAGCAGGCCGCTGAAGCTATACTCAAGCGGGCGCTTTCCGCTCATAATCTTAACGGTAAAGTTCTTTAGAGAAGTTGGATTAATCTGACTAAAGTTTATGAGCAGAAACCTTGAAGGCATTCAGCTCACACTCTCATCACAGTACCGTAGGTAGCACACGGTACATATATTGGTTTGGTTATACAAGTAGCTCGACGAGTCCCCTCTTGTATTAATATGGCCAATGGATTGGCAGCGGAGCAGAACGAATCCACGCAGTAGGCCACAAATGCTATACTCAACTGCGTCTTGCTATCGAGTACTGAGTAGCTCGAACTATTTTGTTTTGTACAGTCAAGTGAAAAAATATGTATCAAAAGAATCAGCTTATAAATATGTTAAGAAGTTCTTAATACACAGAATTAGAGTGCACAGGGACATATTTTTGAGCATTTTTATGTACACCTTTTGTCTTTGACTGTAGGTTGTTTCCAAAAAATATGACCCTTACATCTGTTCACTTTTTTTATAGCTGACCACGCGCTACTTATCATAGTTTAGTTTAGTTTATTTATTTCAAGAAGAAAATTCGAAATACAATGTGATGTCAGGGTATACAAATTTAAATCGTGAACTTATAATAAGGAAAGATACTAAAAAACAATTGTATTCAACCTTATCAATTAACGAGTACTCTCTCCTTGGAAAAATCTTAACATCACAGAGTGCAATACTTTGTTTACTGACCGGTCAGCAATTACGAGCGTCCGATATCAAAGCAGCTCTAACCTTTAACTGAAGAGGTGTCTCATAGACGTCGATTTATTCTCAACTCTATGCAACTGGTGTAAGATTTTTTACTCAAAGTCACCACGATAAAAGTTCATAAAGAATATTCCAACCATGCCGACAAGTCGTCAATACTGCGTATCATCTCTAATAACACTAACAATGCTTCTCTTATTCATCCTCTTCTATTTCCAGGCTAAAACGGTTGCTGAGCAACTAGCTGCCAAACTGAATACTCGGTTGAATTATCAGCCGAGAGATGACAGTGCCAACGAACCAGCCGAAGAGGTGTTCCGTAAATACGAGACCGAGCTTGAGATCAATGATTTTCCGCAACAGGCGCGCTGGCGTGTTACTAGCAAGGTTCGTATACAAAGCTTTTATTTAGTATTTAATTTCACCCATAGATGTATAGAATATCACGGATTACCCATCACTACACAACGTAATGTGTTCTTACAATGGTCAATTTGAATGTGTACGTTTTGGGTGCCCGTCTCTTCGCATAATGTTCATTGTGCAGAAAATGTTTTGGCCGAAACATTTGGCATATTGTTGAATGGCATAATAATCGTTTCGCCGAATTATTTTTATGCATACACATATAGAAGTCCTAAAGTATCTTTTTCCGAATATTCGTATGCCGATTTTTAAATTATCTAAAATGTAATATTACTAATATTGATTGTCATAAAAAATATTTCGCATTATTATTAGAGTGGCTAAAATAACAGCATTAGTCTTTGAAACTAACTTAAACTACATCAATATTAGGTTGTCACGTCTATCAAATGGAATTAGCTATTTGTAGATAACCTGATTGCAGAAAAACGTGAGGGGCAGAACCGATACGGTTAAGTTAGGTTAAAACATTAATCTTAGACATTTTACAATACAAATACTAGGTCTGCTCCAGCTGCTAGGAGAAAGACCAAATAAGGGGGGACGGGGGGGCGAAGCCCCCCACAAGGGGGGCTCGGGGGGCGAAGCCCCCCGCATGAAAAAGAAAAACATTTCAAAATCATGTAATCCACCTGGATAGGTTCGTTAGGTATCTTTTGTCCCTTAGAGCGGAAATAGGAGCCCCGCTAGGGGCTCCGTCGACATGTTGGCGGATCGTATTTCATTTTAGTAGGCGTTATGTTTAGCAGCAATTTTAGAATGTACAATATTAGGATCATCAAACATATGCATAATACAATTTCGGCAAAGAAATCTTAGACACAATAAGCATTAGGATGAAGAATGTTTCGGACAGACGACTTTAGGCGCAAAAACTTCGACATATGAAAAATATGCGAAACAATAATTCGGCGAAACAATTTTCGGCGTAAAATTCTTATGCGACATAATATTCGGAACAATACTTTTATGCGATTCGATATAGACCTGTACGTTTTGTTCAGACTGACACTGACAGCTACGCCATAGTCTATGACAATTGTTGACCATTGAAGTGGACACATGACTTTTGCATTTCAATCACAGTTTTGTATTAGCAACAGAGCGACTAGAAATATTAGTCTATGGTTTCACCTGACACGGTGTTTGTTTGTCTTCTAATCTTGCGAGAGTTGCGAGTTAAATTTGATCCATTTTCCGGTTTTCGATTGTGCTGAAATTTTGTATACTTATATTAAATCGGATGAAAATGCAGTATAATGGTGTCATGGAGTGGGTATGATGATGGAGTCCCAAGAGGGGCCCGAAACGACATAATGTTTGGGCGTTTGGGCTTATTAGACGCGTCTTAGTGAGTACTAGATGTAATGACTAAAGAACGTACAGTCAGCGATTAAAGCTGTATTTTTTATACAAAAATATAATAATTACGGTACTTTACTTCTAGCTTGCATTTTAAAAGTCGACACTCTAATAATCTAACAACTTAATAATGTATTGGTCCTTGGTAAAACAGGTCAGGCAAGACAGAACTAAATCAACGCATTTTAAAATTTCATATAACTACACATACAGACTGCTAGTGTAAAAATTAAAAACAAAACAATATTATCAATTGCAAGATATTGCACGGATTTATTTTTTCTTGTGAAATCAACTTTAGTTTAATGGTAACAAGAGTGTTAATACGTAGCGTGATTTTGACATATAAAATAAAAAGACTTACAAGATGTTTTTAATATTGTGAAAATACGCTTTTTCTGATTAAAGCAACGATAAATTGCTTACAGCATTAGTCCGTTTCTAGACGTGTTTATTAAGTCTGCCCTTAGATAACCTACATCCCTAGTACTTAAACGCCCCTGCTCTCAGTTGATACTCAGTTCGTATTGACATATCGACCAAGATGTTGTTAAAACTGGCTCTTATCGGCGCTTTAGTGTTCTTCTGTATTAAATTACTGAAGGGCCACCGGCATCATTGTTGCACTACGAAATGTCACTAAAGGTAGGATCGTTAGTAACCTAGTTTTACGGCCTTCACACTGCCCGGATTAATCTATCAGTCAGATAAAATTATCCATAACCTTTTCCCGGGGCATATAAAAGAAGGACGGAAAGCTAACATTTATCTGACATATATATTTTATTCGGGGATGATGAAATATGCCAATACTTACATTATATTTTAACACATTTATTCAAAACTACATCAGTGTGAGCTTGTCTGTCCTCATTCGTATCATACATATCTTTTCCGAATAATGCTTTTTAAAACATTTTCACTGCCCCAATCTTACATCTGAACCTTAGTGCTTTGTAATAGGGTCTAGCCGTGACACGTATTTAACTTGTAAACACCCGAAATAATACGTACCTATACGAACTTCGAAATTTTCGACCACCCTGTCATGATGCATCCACATTGGTGTTACAAAGTGTTATATTAGATAATCTTTCTTTCTTTGACATTCTAGAATTGTATAACACTGTCTTTGTTAAACTTTGTTTTATAAGGTTATGTAACAGTATCTGGAAGCACCATCTCTTCCAACTCATTGAAGAGAAACACTTGTTCGAAATTTACAATTGAGAAAAAATTAATACAAAAACTGTCGCTTACTTAGCATACGTGAACAAAATGTCAAAACTGAATTGAATTTTACGCACATGCGTGTAGATCTATATTGCTCTGTGGACCAAGACTTAAACTGTCTTTGGCGTTGAACCTCCGGTGCCAATATATCAGCCACTGGCGACCAATAGAATGCTACGAACAAATAAAACATGGAAGCCGCACGCCATATTAAATTGCCTTTCAAAAACGGTCCTGAATTTTAGTTTACAAGTGTCACCCCCTCTTCAATGCATGACGGTAATGAATGTCAATATCAACCTATAAAAACTTAAAACGTCGTTTAAAGATAGTTTTGATTGGCTATATTCTATAAACATTTGTCAAAGTTGTTGCGCCGAAATATGCGCGGTGTTAAGAAAAGCGCTATGTCCTGCACATCTTGGCACAATTGAACAATTGCTTTTGGGGGCATTTTTGACCTGGCGTTAGACGTCCATGTTATATAATTATGGTCGCAGGTTTAATGTCTTTATCTTTTCATCATCAGGAAGCCCTGGCCCTCATCAGCGAGTATTCCGAAGCCGGCATCACAGTCCGAGGCACCTACGTCCCCCCCGGCAAGAACCCCCCCGAAGGCGAACGAAAACTATATCTCGCCATCGAAAGTTCCCAAGAACTCGCTGTCGCTAAAGCAAAGTCCGAGATCACTCGCCTTATTAAAGAGGAGTTGCTCAAATTGCAGACCTCCGCTCATCATATGGTCAATAAGGCTAGATATAAGGTTTTGTAGAATATATGATTGGTTGTATGGGTGGTGTTTTATTTATTATACCCTCGTAGTGAGCCCCAAGAATAACCCCCTCATTCATCAACGTTTTCTAAACAAGCCGCTAAGTATTATTTATCCCTTTATATCTTACAGACATATTGATAAGACTGAAAGGGACGTACAATACTTAGCGGCTTGCTAAGTTAGGAGACGATTATGAATAAGGGGGTATAATAGTACCGTCAACCTAAGGAACACTAGGCTCGGGAAATATCGTCTGGGATAGTGCAATACCGCGTAACTAGCAAATTCTATTAGGGTAAATGTGAGTGTCAATTGGCCGTGTGGTGACTGCAGTAAGA
Organism: Thaumatotibia leucotreta; assembly: GCA_025490895.1. Lineage (NCBI taxonomy): Eukaryota > Metazoa > Arthropoda > Insecta > Lepidoptera > Tortricidae > Thaumatotibia > Thaumatotibia leucotreta. Next base: position 83,812 of record JALPQI010001542.1, on the reverse strand, counting down.
ATACATTTGTCACCACCCCAACTCCTCCTGCGGGTGTCGTAAGAGTCGACTAAGGGATTGAAGTGTCCACTTATTTTATAAAAGATTGATGATGGGCAGTAGCGTCATCATAGTGGACACATTGCTGCGATCGCCAATCCGCTTGCCCAGCGTGGCGATTATGGGCATTTGCCTCCTACTGCGTTTATACGCATAGTGAATAGGAGAGGCCTACGTCCAGCAGTGGACTATCATAGGTTGATGATGTGATGTGATAACTTGTTATTTTGACTTGGACTAGAGTGGCCTAGGGTTAGAACCTGTGAAGATTGCTTGAGTGTACTGCAGGCCTGCCAAAATGCCATTCTGTAATCGTATGCGAAGCTATAAGTCACGTGGCCATAATGTATGGAAATGATCCCGTCAATGAATCTGTCATTAATTCAGATCGTATAATCGATTGCAAAATGGAATCTTGGCTTGGTTTGCTGTTGTCGCATACTCGGAAATATTCTAATATTGTATTCAGAGAGCGTGGGTTTCAGTCTCATACCAGTTCTCTTGTTTAACCTTTTGACCGCCAGACGGCGAAGGAATATGCCGAGCTCCAGACACCACGCGTTTAGCGATTATTTAAGCGAAATTGAACTTTACGGCGTCCCGCGTAAGTTCCTACTGCATTGGCGTAGCTGTCGGGCAGTGCCGTCATTGGCCTCGCAGTCACAATTATCTGTTGTCGTCTATGGCCGACTGTGGCGGTGAAAAGGTTAAACAACGCGAAAAAGTACCTTTCCCTGTGCACGGACACAAATACAGTATATTACCTACCTTTTCGACGCCATGTCTAATATAAAAGCCACAGACGCCACGTCTCCGAAATGTAAAAACTGAATTTGAACTTTACGTACGTGCGTGTAAGTCTACTTTGCTCCGTGGACTATAACTTGATAATCAATCTTTGGCGTTGAACCTGCTACGCGGATATATCAGTAGTTGGTGTGTAAAAGGTTAAGTAGAACCATTTATATCTTTGCAATAAGGGTTAGGTACTAGTACTCAAAAGATATAGTAGGTACAAGATAGATAGGTCCAAAACTTCGGAGGGCCCTGTCTATTAACCCATTCAGGGCGACGCTCGAACACTCGATCCAAGTACGGCGCGCTACCATACATTCAAACTTGCCATTGCAGAGTCACGCACAAGTGGCGTTACTCAGTGGCTCGGCGGCGCACAGTATCGCGCGCCCGTGATGTTGTACATATTGGATGGCGTTATGCCGGAAATTACTTTAACCAATGAAATTATTTAATAAACTATTGTTAGATATTTATATGTTGAAATAAATATCTGAATATTTGTTGAAATAAATATCTGACGGCGTGAAATTTTATTTGCTATTTACACTCTAAGTTATCATCGCCAAACAATGTCTGCTGTTTTATAAATTTCAATCATATCTGCACAATTTATACTTAACAGATGATTTATTTTTGTGATATCGGGATTGGTACCTACTCACAAAAAAGTTCCTAATTATAACCAACATAAATACTTCTCAGAGTATAAAAGGTCAACACAATTTCACTTGTGATGTAGTTGACTTTATACAGGGTGTTTGGTTAGCGGTGTCGGAGCTTTTAAGGGCTTAAACTACAATCAATTTCATCGACAAATTACCATATTTTTTTGTGCCGGCGTTAATTAAATGGCGGCAATTTTAAAATTTCAAACAGACATATACGGGTGCACGTGGTATTTCTGAAAATATACGTTTGTTGTCGGTCCTATCCTTGCAAAAAACATCTCGTTAGAGAAGTCATTAGATAAGCAAACTAATAAAGCTAATCATTTGACTCTACTATTTTAACAACAAGGCCAAGAATTTCTTATTAAATTAAAAATATTAACAAATTCACCGTAATTTTTCAATTAATTTAATTTTGCATGAAAATTAGGTCGTTAAGATAGGTTTTTGGTGTTGCTATTTGTTAGTACAAGATGTTAGCTAAAAATAACACCATAATTACAGTTATACCTTAAGTAAGTACTTTAGGCATTACAAGTGCTCAAACATGCACTGGAAGGGTGGAAGGCGGCCACTTCACTATAACCAAGTACCTATGTACTTAGGAAATGAAATAAAAAAGTATAAATTTGCTGTCAATGCATTAATTCATAATATATTCACTTTTACAAATTTTACATGAAATGTAAAACATAACTTTCACTTAACCTAAAAGTAAAGTAGAACATTATTATCGCACCATCTAATAAACAAAATATTTTTTTGTCACAAAATACTGCACTGAGCTTGCAGTTAATATATTATTATGTATATTGTTTGTCAAAGATTCGGAATGATTTAGTTAACTTAGTTGGATTACTCCATATTTACGCAGTTTTCATGATAATTCGACTGCGAAACGAAGAAACCCCGAAGCAAAACATTTTACTTATTTTTTTGAATTATTTATATTATTATTCATTTGCCTTTTTTCTGAATTGAACAATTCCAAATGGAGGACTTCATTGCCTTTGAGGCATTATCAGCTAATTAACTATTAGGCTACAGAAACAGTTACTTTGGTGAAAGATTTTAATGCTATTTTTAATGTTTTAAGGCCATAATTATGATACTCACTATTATATCCTGATAAATTTTCTTCATCAGTGAGCTCCAATCCTAGAGCAGTCAAATCGGTATCCATGTTCAAAATTGAGTCGTTCATTTCAAGTGCAGTTGGAGATAAAGAGTTCACATCCAAGTCAATCGTGGAAAGCGTGTTCGGGTTATCAGTGTTCATAGCCAGGTCAGTAGGTAAATGCAGGTTCGGGGTCAGAAAATCGTCAGCCAGGTCAAAAGAGAATCACAATACACACGACACATAAGATCACGAAACAAAGATGCACAATAGTCAAAGGACGAACCAAGACTAATCTATATACCTGTACTAAGAAGCTCTAAACCACGAATTGAGTCACTATTAATGCTATCGGTATTCCGACTTTTCAAACTTTCAAATGAATGGACGTCGTCATCAAAGTCGCCGCCATCCATTGACGCCATTGTCTTTATGTATGCCAGATGTCAACTTAGACTACAGAAATCGTTAGATTATGCCGATAAAAACTTTTGAGTGTGAATTTCATCTATCTGTTGAAAGGGGCATCGTCATTAGAAGTAGCCGCCATCCATTGTTTCCATTGTCTTGGTTCATTCGGGTACCAGTAGTCAACTTTAACTGCCTACATGGGAAGGTTAAACTGATAAGGATCTTTTGTGTAAATTCCATTTATTCGCCATTGAAGTCGCCGCAATTTTCTATCTTTAAATTTACGCCGTCAACAAAGTCACCACCAAAACCAACAAAGTATCCATTGTCTCTATTTTGTTTTCATACAGATAAGGACATTTGGGTGTGTTTATCGACTGAAGCATACATTTATATTTGCATCGTCAAACAAATGCAATTACATCGGTATTTTTATTTATTGCATTTTTTCTAACCCGGTCCTTTTCACTGTACCTACCTTAGGTTAGGTAACTGTGTGTATATTAGTAAATAATGTACGCTGAAAAAAGTATCCGTTTTTCCAAGTATAAAAACTTTATTTGAAGTATTTTTATAGTACATGTACTTACCTACATCTAAATAAATGCACTAGATCTGTCTGTTCACAAAAACTCAAAAACCATCAAGCATTTGTATACATTATTACGCATACTCCTTATAATTATTATTTACGAACTTAAATATTTCGGTATAACATGTAATTTCGCTGGTTAGAAACAAATGCTGCATACCGCCATCCATTACCTCTGTAAAGTCGTTATAATCTTACAAAGAATATAAACACCATCTTGAACCACGCCAAAATAAACCGTACATCCGCGGGCTAAGGTCCATATTCATTATGTATATTTTTTTGAGTTTCGTTATTCTAGTAGAGCTCAAAATGCAACACGCTTCGCCCACTGAATCACAACACGTTGGCGTGATTCTCAAAAGTACCGTAAATAGTAATATTTTGTCTGGAAATGGTAATATTGCATTTTATTATTTATTTACATTTCATTACAGTTGTTAGATAATGAAAAAATATTTACGAAAACCTGAATTTTGAATTTTTTGTTTACCGTTTATAAAAAGTAGAATACAGGAATAATATACTATATATATGTATAAGGTATTTTAGCCTCATGTTTTAACTATGTCAAATGGACAATATTAAGTCCATAAGTTTAAAAATAATGGAGATAAACGACTAAACAAAATAACGCAACATGTGCGTGATCAGTGGCTAAGCGGCGTTGCAAAATCACGCATACGCTGCGTGATTAGCGCTGAATGGGTTAAAAAATGTCGTACGAGACACGTGAAAAAAGGAAATTCGTAACTCGTGACGATTTCGTCAAGAAAACGTCGCCACTCGTTTCGAATTTCATGTTTTTCGCACTTGTGTCGTAATGTACTATTTCATCACACTTGCTGTCTAAGCGCGCCATTGCTTGCGCGCGTAGCGGGAGTAATAGAAAAGTGAAATTCCCTAGGGAGTAATAGGAATGTCAGTACGTCATTTAATAATATTATGACTTAAAACTTATTTTTTTGTCTGCAAGTGTGATGAAAAACGTTTTATGCATCACGGTCGGTAAGCCTAACGGCGTCGGGCTTCTAACACTCTTGTTAGTCATTCCGTACTTACCTCCCTTGATGCACAATGTACTAATTTCAGTACAGATATGGCGCTTTATCCCAGAAGTGCTAGTGCTAGTGCCAGAAGTGGTTCATTTTACTTCAGGCCAAAATTTTCGGAGGGCCATACTCGTATGTATTGAAAAACGCCGGTACACATGGTGCTTTCCTTACGCGCTAGTGCGAGAAGTGGTTCATTTTTTGTCAGGGGATTCCGGAGGGCCATCTGTACTGAAAAACGTCGTACCTACGATACAACTAACTACGTGTCAATTTTAAAACATTCCCTTCGGTCGTGTTTTAATACTTTTAATTTATAGCTCAATATGATTATTCGGATAATAACTTGTTAATATTATCGATGAAAAATTATGTAGGTGACGTAAGTATGCACTTAGTTTTATTCAGGCAATTTGGTCTGATTTTTCGTGGTCTAACTACCGCACCACATATCTGCTAGGTAGGTACTGGTACATCACCATCAGGTAATGGTTGAACCTTGTTAATGTAATTAAGGGCCACTTGCATAATCCAGGACTAGGCCACTAACAGGAGCTTAAACTGTTTGTGTGAGTGTATTTTTATTTTTATTCGTCGTTATTCTTACATAATTAATAATTACCCCCTTATTCATAAACGTCTGCTAACTTAAAAAAACGCTAATAAGGTAAATGTCCCCTATTACGGTATGTTAAGGGTCTCGAGACTTTGTGTATTTTTAAATAAAATTCTTAGCAAGATACCACTACAAAAACTTTTGAATATGTTATATTGATTCTTTGACAGTTAGTTTATGCATACATTTTATAGATTTTGCTCAAACTTTTTTATATATTAATTTAATTGTGAACGTCTTATTTGCTGCCTATTGCGTGATAAAATTCGGCGCTGCTCCTAATTTCGTGAACTTGCGGCCCCTATTTCGTGATAAAGATATTTTGAGTAAATGACTATTGTTTCTTTAACAAAATGTTATTTTTAACGAACTTGATTAAGTTAAGATACTATACGGATATCATTTAAATGAAACAACATGGTTAAATGAGATCCAGCTTAAAGTTTTTATTTCTTAATAATTAAACAAGATAAAATCTACCGATTTGCATACCATAATACTCTTTAGGCGGTTAAAAACAAACTTAAATAAACTTGAACAGTAAACAAGAAACCTCTCTTTGATTGATAACGAAATAAACATTAATTAGGGTAGACCGGGGTAAATCGGATCAGCGGGCGAATCGCATCAAGGTCCAAAATCTCTAATGCTCCAGTTTACCACACTTTTATTCTAAGAATAGCGCTTACTCTCAGATACTAGTGACAAATTACTATGGAGTTTTGACATTACTATCCCAGAGTAAGCATTATTCTTAGAATCAAAATTTGGTAAAACGCACCCTTAGTATTTTAAAAGATTCTTCAACAATTTGATACTATGTGTGCTCAATAGCACACTTCAGTTGAGCAACACTTCCTCTCGTTGTCCTTAATCGTTAATTTAAAAAAAATACGTAGAGCTTTCGGACCTTGATCGGATTCGCTTCGGTCTACCTTAAATGAAAATCAGAACATAAGTAATTAAGTATACGGTTATGCATGTGACTGTACATAATTAGGCATTAAAACACTCGTGTGATCATATTATGAAACTCGTCTACGGCTCGTTTCATAAAACCACACTCGTGTTTAATGCCTCTTATTATGCGCCAGCCACATAAATAACTATTATTTTATTAAACGATCGAGGACAAAGAGAGGAAATGTGGCTCATTTTAATTGCGCTCAATTTGAAGAAATGTGAAAACACTAATATGGGTATTTTTGACCTTGATCCGATTCGCCCGGTGATCCGATTCTCCTCGGTCTACCCTACGAGGAAATGTGGCTCAACTGAATTGCGATCAATTTGAAGAAATGTTTAAAACATTAATGTAGTAATATAGGTATTTTTGACCTTGATCCGATTCGACAGGTGATCCGATTCTCCTCGGTCTACCCTACTGTCTCTCTATCGGTAAATTTACGATACTTACATGTCTGTTTGTTACCCACTACTATAGTTTACACTATCACGAAATTAGGGAAAAGTAATAAATGCTGGTGCCTAATTTCGTGATACTGACTTTTTGAAATTCCCGCGATTATTTTTTTAAGTTAATATATAAATTACGTGGGTGAGTTATAAACAATCTTAAATGTAACAAACAAACTCAACAATAAGTAAAGTAAACCTAATCATAACCAAATTTATGCTGGTAAGTAATATGTGATTTTACCTAAAAACTGTAAACTTGGGTAAGGTTTAAACTCGTTTTATGAGAATTCAAGTGAAAAAAACCTATACCGGAATTAGCTCAAATTAAACTTAGGTAAATACAGTATCTAATTTTTCATTTACAATACAATTTACTTTAGTTGTTATATTAATAAACAATCAATTAAAATAAGTCAAGAATTCCCTTATTTCGGTAGTATCACAAAATAAGGGACATAATTAAAATTTGGTGCACCTTATTCCGTGAGTCAATCAATTGCAATTTTTAGCAACTTCTATGTTTAAATATTACCTTTTTCCGTGTCAAATCGATAGTTAATGAACTCAAAGAAACACTCTAGAAATTTCAAATCAAAACGACTTACCTTTAGCGTTTTATGAGCTTAACAAATGAGAGCGCGAACCTTACGGCTACGCTCGGCGTTTGCACACCGAATAGCTGTTCGCGGCACACTGACTGTTCCGAGTGACGTATCGCAGAAAGTGTAGGTATAATCATTTTGAAATTTCGTTTGTTAAAAAGCTTAAATAACGAAGATTTTTTATCCGTTTATAATTTAAACATAGGATATTCTGATTTCTTATTATTTGCGCGGAAGTGAAAACTACCGTAATAGCGTACTATCACGTAATAGTGGCCGTTTACCTTAATTGTTTGTCCCTTTCACTGAAAAAAAAGTCTCGTACTGGTAACCAGAATCTGGTTACCTGTACCGAAATGTCTTGTTGTATATGTGACGACAGGACACTTTGTAAAGATAACTATACTATTCTGGTTATAATCACATTGTTAGTTTTATTAGGCAGATAGTAATGACTACAATGCCGAAATGCTCACTGTACAAATCATTATTAAAGATAAATATATTAAATGTTTACAGTTACAATATAATATTGTATTGTATACCCATCCGACCTAGCAGTAGGTACAAGGGATTATGTACATCTATCTGGCTGGTTTGTATGTACCTATATAGGGTAAAAGCACCAATAGATGACTGCCACCCAGAAGTTGACTGATAGTCTAAAAATGTAAATAATTAAATAAGGAATAATTTTACACGCCTGGGAGTATTTTTCTCACACGCGGCAGCACTATATCGAGTGTCGAATGCGAATTCCCAGACAATTAAGCCACGCACGAGGCAGTGAGCGGTCGTCGAGTTTGCGATTTGCGCCAAAATTGCGTTTTATATGGGACCCTTATTAAGAAAAGCCCTCAAAAATGTAAGCTTTTAATTACGTAAAAAATCGAATATGGCTTTTATTTCCTTGATTCACTTCAGTATATATTTTAGAGTAATATCTCTATTGTGTATATTATAAAGAATAGTGTTTTTTATTTATTTTATGAGATATTTGCTGGTCAAGTTATGGTTCCAATATTGTGTGTTCGAGCCAAAAGATGAACGACGGTCAACTTTTGGGCAAAGGCTCGAATTTTCAAATGCTTGTGTAAATTATAATAAAATAGCTAGATGTAATATTTATACATAAAATTATAATCAGTTTTGTAGTTGATTTTTAGACCAAAAGATGAACGACCCTTTTTTCATGTAACACGTTTTAAAGTAATTTACTTTTGTATGGAAACGGGATTGTTCAACTCAAGAATCGCTGTCCAAAACGTGAACTAGGAAAATTTACTGGTTCATCTTTTGGGTTGGATTCCAATAAATGAATTCGAATTAATTTTGTTCGTTCATTTCGTGGATGCGGTCTCCAAAACATGAACCAACTGATTTTATTGAACGGTTGAATTTGGGAAAAATTAACTTTTGTTCTTAGAGATCAGATTGTTACACAATGTACACCGTGTTTATATTTCATTAAAAGAAGGTTCTTAAAGTTAAATACAATTAATTTATCTAAGAAATCAACGTTTTTGCTATGCTCTATTCATCTATTGGAGTTTTGGCGTTCATATATTGGTCTCGCTATATTGCAATTATGCTGGTTCATCTATTGGGGTCAAATTGTTCAGTGATAGGGCACTTTGTTCAACTATTGGTGAATTTGGGTCCTTTTTTAATATAATAATTTTTATAAAATTATTGAGGTTTTATACAAGGCACAAAAATAACTTATTCTAAACCCAATTAAATGTGGAATCATATAAAAAAATAAAAATTGATGAATATGAGTTACATCATATAGCAAAAAATATTTAAAGTTGGGAAAGTTGCTTAACTGTTCATCTATTGGTGATTTTACCCTACCGTAAAATGGGTTAAATAGGAATGTCGGGGTAAATAGGAATGTAGAGTAAACCAGTCTGTTAGCCTAGGATAAACAGTCCAGTTTAGAATAACACATATATTATGAAAAAATCTGTTGTTCTAAATTGGACTGTTTGTCCTGGGCTAACAGACCAGTTTACTCTACGTTCCTATTTACCCCACCATTCCTATTTATCCCGTTTTACGGTTCTCGTAGCTGTAGCTTTTTAGCAACGCAGATATTTTATATAACATACCTACGCACTCAAAGGCAGGGTAAGGGCTTCATTTAATGACAAACTTTTATACTTAGATCAGAAATCAACTTTATCAACTTTTCACTTGTTTGCAAAAACTTCTATGTACTCCTCTAAATTCCACGCCTTCACGAGATTCCTCACTTCTTCATTCATTCTTGTTGATTATCCTTTACCACTTTGCAATTAAAAATACTAACTTTCCGACCGAGCAAACGCAACGTAAATGACGCAATGATACAAACAAAGTAGTCCGGATTATTCCCCCTCCGCCTCCCCCACCGCCCCGCACAGACTAGTCAACATACTACTAATTCATATAGTAAAAATTACAGAATATTTTGTACCGCTTACATTGGTATTGTTATTACTACATAACATTTTTTTGCATTACGTAATATTGCATTGTATATTGTAAATAAAACAAACATTTAGTATTAATTACTATTGCATCCTTATTTCTACAATACAGTTGTTAATAAGTACCTAACTACATTTTACTAGAATCAAACAGTATTGTTTATAATAGCATATTATACACGGTACAATATTTTTGATTGTCACTACCATATTTTAGTTGGAGTAACTAGATTTTATTTTACTACACGTTCTGGTAGTATTGTAGAATATTATTTTTTTCGGTGTTCGGTCTTAACAATGTGTCCATAAGAGCAAAAGGGACAAACAATTATTAGCAGCTTGTTAAGTTAGCAGACGTTTATGATTTTTATGATGTATAAAAAGCATTAGCTATAAGTTGGCAATAATGTTTCTTGCCATGTACCTAGTGATAAAAATTTATAATAAATGTATTTGCTACGCCCATCGGGGTTCATGTTTCACGCGTTGTTTATGAGTGCAATTTAATAAATAAATAAGTCCACTGCTGGACTTAAGCCTCTCCTATTTATTACCTATGCGTATGGACGGCAACATCATCATCATAATGGACACACTACTACCTACCTATGATGGCCAAGTCGCTTGCCCAACGTGGCGATTATGAGCATTCCCTAATGCGTCCGTAATACGCATAGGTAGGTAATAAGAAAAGCCTACGTCCAGAAATGCACTAAGATAGGCTGATATGTGCTTCTCATGCTAAAATTTCAGACTACTGATTCGACCCTATATATATACAGTGTGTAAGTCTAATACGGGCGATCAATTTAACCAGGCATGGGATTCATTAGTGTGATCATGGATTACAAGGTTTTTTTAAAGTTACTCTTAATTATGACCCCACAGAATTTTTTTAAGATTATCGGAGCAGCAATGTAGGTACGAACATTTGTTATTGTTGATATGGCAGTTATGTCATCTGCTTTTGAAATTAGCTGTCATCGAGTGTTTAACTCGCGTATGTTGCTCTACATTGCGCGCCGAATTATTTTGTATGGAAAACTTTGTTGCTCTAATTTTAAGTAAAAGTTATTTGAATATACTTATTATGTCGTAAACTAACACCCGTTAAGAGCTTCGCCCGTATTAGACTTACACCCTGTATGTATATAGTCCTCGTCATTTTCGATGACAGGGACCCCAAATAAACCCTATGGACGTTGACTACTGTGCGCCCTGATATGGCTAGCTAGGCCGAACTTTGTTTTAAATACTCGTCTGCAATCAGAGCAATAGAGTTGACCAGCTGCATTATACGTGTACGCGTAGGAGGGCTTAGGTCTTTCCTTACGTAGCTATCTTTTAACGTAGTGATCAGGCGGGTTTCTTCGAAATTGGTGACGCTGTTAAAGACCGCACAGCGCCAAGATGACCATTTCACTGCAAGCTCCTCCCAGCGATCAGTGTCGATAGCACAGACATTCAGGATGCTTAGCCAAGTTGCCAAGCGCTCGCGCTTCGTAGCGCATCGTAGTTTTCCCTCTCTGTCACTCTTACATATTAGAGCGACAAAGACAGTTAGCTGCGATTGACGATTAAGCGCTAGCGATTGGCAACTTGGCTAAGCATCCAGATATCGTTTGAGTACGTGCTTATAGTGCAGATGTTGACCGTGCTTCCGTTTACCTGCCGCCAACTCAGAGTAGAGTAAAGCTTTAGGCAAACGGCGGTCATCCATTCTTAGGACATGCCCACACCACCTGAGCTGCCGCTGCATCAGCATAGCCTCCATACCATGCATTCCGGAACGACGGACCCTATAAGCATTACCTTGATATCTAGACAACGCTAGATCAACATGCACTTACCTAACTTATATCGAATGCAGCACGCGTCCGTATAATGTGTTCACGCCTTAACCGCATACCTGGACGTTTCCACTGATAAGGCTATGCACACATAAGTACACGTGTTCCAGTCCGACAGTTCGTCAGAGCGTTATAAATAAACACAGGGTCTCGTGCCATCCGATAACCCAGGGTTACTCTTATCACTTATCACCGCGGGATGATTCCACGACAAACAAGTTGCTATCTCGGATACGAAAGGGCGTAACGTCGCGGTTTCATTCTAACGCGATAATAGACCATGTTTTGAAGAATTGTCATGAATGAATTTTGTTTTAAAATTGCTAAATATATTGGTCAATGCCTATGAAATTGGCGTTTTTGATCATAGACTTCAGTTGGTCCCTAATTTTATTATCTAAAGAGTATTACAACTTTTTTGTTTTTTACAACTTTATTTTTTGTTTTCAACAGTGCACTATGTAACAAATTAAGGTTTATTCACACTAATAATTGTTTTACGGCAGTAAGAATAAATTTGTCACCACCCCAACTCCTCCTGCGGGTGTCGTAAAAGTCACTAAATATTCATCATCATCCTATGATAGTCCACTGTTGGACGATGGCTTCTCCTATTAACTGTGCGTAGGTATAGACACATTAGGAGGTAAATGCCCATAATCACCACGCTGGGCAAGCGGATTGGCGATCGCAGTAATGTGTGCACTTTTTTGCTATTTGAAATGGGCTTACTCATGGCCACAGACTAGCCAAGGGCAGAGACGTGGCCTACGACGGAGTGAGTTCGCCCAGAAGGTGCCTATTCACTCTTAACTTGAAGGTTTCTTATATGATCTCGGAAATATAAACGCCGGCACTATGATGATGCTGCTACCCATCATCATTTTTTTATCAAATAATGGTCAGTGACACTTCAATTCCTTAGTCGACTCTTACGACACCTGTAGGAAGAGTTGGGGTGGTAAATGTATTCTTACTGCCGTCACCACACGGCCAACGGCATGTTTTATTATACCGGGAGGCCCATTCAAATCGGTCAGTATGGGAAAGTCTGAAACTATAAGACATACGAATATTTGTTCTTAGGAACCATGTCATCGATTTTAAAAATAATGAAAACTACGTTGATAAATATAAAAAAAAAATTAATCCTTAAGATTTACACAACAAACACCTCGTAAAATAAATTTAAGTACCTATATGAAAACAATGAATTTCTTTCATTTTAGACATCATGGTTCTTAGAGACATTTACAGCTTAAGACCTACACAAACGATATCTAAATAAAAATAGTGTAATTTTTTTTTTCAAAACAACCGGGTTCGATTCCCTAGCTGGGTACAGTTTTTTTTTCAAATGTATGAATGAAGTTTTTCTTTTTATCAAAATCGGTGACATAGTTCCTAAGAACAAATCTTCGTATGCCTTATAGTTTCAGACTTTTCCATACTGACCGATTCGAATGGGCCACCCTCTGTATAAATATATCCGTCAGGTAACATTATCACTATCTTTTCCCCAGGCGTATAAAAGAAAAGGACTGACATTCCTATTATGTATATTTTATTCGAGGATGGTGAAACGGAGAGACTTAGAAAGAGAGTTATTTTTAAACAAATCGCCATCAAATATATCGCTACGTACGGAGTGTTCAAAAACATCTGAACACGCTTTTATTGCCGTAACGAAGTCGTGTTCAGATATTTTTGAGCGCTCTCGACGCAACGATATAGGTATCTGATGGCGACTCTACTTACACAATAGGTCTATTGTATTGTATTCATTCTAGGATAGGTCTAATTTTTCATTGCAATGGTGGGCGATTCTCTCAAAAGTGGTTAAGCGAATATTAAGTTTCCTACCTGTAATACATAAGTATACAGGGTGAAACATGAGTCGTGAACAGTAATTACGTTTTTCAAAGTCTATAAACAACTAACAATTGAACTTGTGGGGCAAGTTACTTAGAAATACATAGTCATGTTTTTTTGTATATCTTGTGGCTTTTTGATTTTAAAGGTGTTTTTCAGAAATGATAACGGCTTTTTAAGCTACCTATTTAAAACGTTAAATGTAATAAATATAATTTAATTTTACACGTAATGACAAAATTGCCTTTATTAATTACTTAAATTTGAAGAGGTAATTTAAATTATTCCATTAATTTGTCTAAAAAATCCTTTAAAATATCCGAAAGCCAAAAAGTACAAAACATAAACCTAAAAAGATACAAAAACTAAATAAATAGCTTGTCCATTTATAAGTAACTTGTTTAGTTGTAGAGTTAGAAAAACGTATTACTGTTCACGACTCATGTTTCACTCTGTATACGTACCTACTTAGCAACGTAGGTACCTACAGAATATCAAATCAATTTAATCCAAGTTTAGCCGTCCATCAATAACTTATTATTAGCACAGAGTTGACATCATTTCGATTACGAAATGTTGTGTAGTCAGGCAGGAACAAAGATATGATAAGTTTATATTAATATCTCCAGTCACATGACAAGTGCGTTTAAATTTGGAATAATAGCACTTATTGTCCTTATTGATAAATGCCACGATCTAACACTGCCGATCTATTCGTGTTTGATAACGTCTAGACGTAAATAGGTATTTCCGAGTTATCTCCTAGCCTTACCTTAAAAACACACTTATTACACACTTATTGATAACATGCTACATAATTCGTCATGATTACATTTTTAACTGCCGCGTGGTCAACTGGTCACGGCAGTCAGAATGTACATATTTGTCACCACTTCCCAATCTTCCTGTGGGTGCCGTAAGAGTCGACTAAGGGATTGAAATGTTACTTATTGGGTTACAGAAGATTGATGATAGACAGCATCATACTCGTAGTGGACGCTACTGGGAGCGCTAATCCTTGAGCCTTGAGCCTTGCGTGGCGATTATGGACGTTTACCTCTTTTAAGGAATTATCTGTCACTAATAACTTTGTAGCCTTAGTAATAATTTCTTCTAAGACTACCTATTAATATTTTCTTCAGTTACCGCGACGATTACACATGAAATAAAACTATGAAAACGGATAAACTCGCGTATATTAACACTTTGAGCGCGGGGAACTCCCGAGGGGAGTTCTCTGTGGGAGGTCTATTTTCGCTACAAAGCGGAAAAATCACGGGATCGGCTACGAGCGTAGCGCGTAGCACTCGTTGGCAATGAAAGTGTTACTTAAATTTAACTTCATCCTGACGTTTCGAACACTTTACAATCTTTACAGGGTCCGTGGTCTGCGGGCGACGTCGGGATGAAGTTAAACTTAAATAATACTAGCGACCCGCCCCGGCTGCGCACGGGTACTATACCTACATAAAAACCTTCCTCTTGAATTACTCTACCTATTAAAAAAAATCTCATCAAAATCCGTTGCGTAGTTTTAAAGATTTAAGCGTACAAAGGGACATAGGGACAGAAAAAGTGACTTTATTTTATACTAAGTATGTAGTGATACGCGAGTTATCAGTTTTCATAGTTTTATCTCCCTACCTATTAAGTTAGGATGCCATAGGTGTATATTTCAAATCAGAATAATTTATTTACTAAAACATGTCTACATGGAGCAGTGAAGCAGAGGTAATAAGTATATTGTATTGAATATTTATATTTTTACATTTCAAGTACATTTCCTCTGACATTCAACCATTGTTTCTATGCGACCTTTTTGAACCAGAGGTTGTTGTTTAGCGATACCAGACATATAAACATGTAATTCGCGAATATCAGCTTCTTGACCTTAGTTCACACGCACTGATATGACTTATCGTAATTGAAATTGATTCCAATGGAAAGTTTTTACTAGTAATCAGTTCGTCATATTGGTTGATCGTTATGTTCAAATATGATCAATGACCATAAACCAGTAGGTAATAGTCACGATTCCTCACGCTATTTATTGCTAGAGTCTATTATGTTATGAAAGAGACTTTGTGTATGAATTTTACTGCGTTTCCACACCGTCGTCATCAAGAGTGTCAAATAAATATTAGTAGGTAATATCCCTGTACATTCTTAAGCCATTTTGGGCTTTCGGTATGTGAAGACACGTGACTTACAGGCTGTTACAAAAATGGTGGTACGAGATAATAAAACATGAATTTATTATTGATTTTGAACACCTTTTACTATGGGAACTCACGAAAAAAATCGACTTTCCGTACATTTTGGGCAACCTATCTTAGACTATTTCTATGGAACAACAATGGCAGTGTCGTTTTATTCTTGAGTTTTCATATTTGGTCCTATACTAAAAGTGGTTCAAAATCACTAATAAACAGATTGATATTTTATTATCGCCATTTTTGTAACATCCTGTATATGCTTACCTTGCTTCCAGACATCTTCGCGCGCAGTGTCAACCATCGTCAATTATTGTTTTTTCCTCTAAAGGTGGATTTAGACCAAACGATCATTCTCTGATTCTATCGAAATCGAAGAATTTCGACGAATCACGTTTTGTGTAACGAACGAATTTCGTAGAGTGGGGGATAGGATGAGCGAATACTCGTTAGGTCTAAATGCACCTTCAGATTTTGCTGCTGAATGTCGTAAAGCTAACGTAATTAAATTAGCCTTCGAAGCCTTTTTCCTTCCACACATAGCACATTAGTCCAATGCTCGGCGGGGGTGAGCTCTTTTCATACTAAATGACATGTATCACGTGACATTTAGCATGAAAACAGCTCCCCTTGTACTATAGATACTATAGGTTATATGCTATAGGTTAAAATTGGATTGATCTTTAGAGATACTTATATGACTCTATATAAAATAAGTTTCCAGGGGCTGGAAAATCTTAGGAAAGTACTCGCAACAACTTAGAGACAGAATTATTGAATGTATGTACGTAAGTCGGACGTCTACTTGCTGTGCAATTCTCAAAAAGTTTGTATGGTCGGCTCTAGTAATATGTAAACGATTTTGATTCTTGATGCCTTTGACATACGTTCCAAAATGTATACATATTATTAGACGTGACTGTATCTACATTTGGGTCACTTCTTCGATATTGATAAAAATTGGTAGGCTGATGGAGTCAATGAGCAAGAGCTACCACATTTCGCAAAATGTCACAGGAAGTTTATATGGACTTTTCCTTTTTTGTTACCAGATTCCTATACTTTATTTGTAACAAAAAAGGATCGTTTCATACAAACATTTTGGGATATTTAGGGAAACGTAGGGCATCTTGCTCAGCATCATTGCCTCTACAATCCTACCAATTTATCAAATATCGAAGACGTGTTCCAAATGTACAAACTATTTCAGAAAATGCTCTGCTAATCTGTTTACAGTTTAGAAGCGATTGCTTTAATTGTGTAGCTGCACCAGCAAAATGAGGGTTAACAAGCAATTCAGACTGATTTATCACATTGACGTCCTTCACAGAGAAACTAAGCGGGTAGTTAATTCAATTTCGTTTCATTCATTTCATTGAAGCCTCAGTCCGTGGGATAACAAGGTCCTTGTACGAATCGAATACATTTTTAGTACAATTATAAGGAAAAAACAAAGTCGTTGAGCTAAAAATAAATGGTCAACAGATAATGCTTGTTTTCTCACAATAATCAACTGAGGTCATTTTAATTGTGTGCCACGGAGAAAGGGGCCATTTTAGTACTAATGACTCACTGTACAAGTGTAGACTAACCAATGAAGATATCGGTTTTGGACCTTTTTGTACCTGTAAGTATTCTCTCTCAAGATCTTTTCAAACCGTACTGGGGTACTGGACAAAGTAACAATCACCAATCATTATGAACAGTTTAATGTAGAGTTACAGAATCAGTTTGATGGATTGAACTTAGATAGCGAGGATGTGGAAGATCAGTACAGAAACATTCTCAGTAGTATCAAAAGGGCCAGTAGGAAAATTAAACCAGATTGCAGTAAACATAAAAAGTTATCCGACAACACACTACAACTCTTACACCAAAGAAGTACACTATCCATGGCATCAGAAGGTTACAATAGCTTAGACAGAGAGGTTAAACGCTCCATCAGAAGAGATATCCGCAGTTTTAATGCAAACATCGTTAAAATAGCATTACAGAGAAATACCTCTCTTAGAGTGGCCAGACAAGGAATTAACCACGGAACCAAAACATGGATAAATCACCTAGTCGATGAGACCGGTAAAAAACAGTACAATAGAGACAAAATTTTAGACATCTGCACCAACTACTACAAAACGCTGTATTCTGATACAACAAGTATTACCCACTTGGGTGAATACAATTGTGCCGAAACTATCCCGCCGTTCACGGAGTATGAAGTAAACCTGGCCCTCCGTAGCATGAAGTTTGGGAGAAGTCCAGGAGCGGATGGAGTGAACACAGAAAGTCTAATTCTCGGAAAACGAACCCTACTGCCCCACCTTACAAAATTATTTAACGGCATCCTCCGGTCTGGTCAAATTCCCAAAAACATGCTCCACTCAAATATCATCCTGCTCCATAAGAAAGGCGACAAAAGTAACATTGGAAACTACCGTCCTATTAGCCTAGTATCCCACATATATAAAACGTTTATCAAACTCATAGAGTGTCGCATTGCTGGTCAATTGGACAAACACCAGCCCCCAGAACAAGCAGGATTTCGGCCCAGCTTTTCAACCACTGACCACCTCCAAACTTTAAACCAAATTATCGAGAAGTGTAACGAATTCAACCTGCCTCTTTATCTGGGATTCGTAGATTACGAAAAAGCGTTTGATAGTATAACACATTGTTCCATATTTACTTCACTTCGAGACCAGCACATAGAACCCACATACATCAATATTATTAAAGCCATATATCAAAACAGTACTGCGAACATCAAATTACAGACATCTGGTCAGTTGTTCAAGATAGAAAAAGGCGTCAAACAGGGAGACCCGCTATCTCCTAAACTTTTTACCAGTGCCCTAGAACAAATATTTCAACGCTTGGCGGTTTCATGGGAGCCCAAGGGAATAGCCGTCGGTGGAGGAAGATTAACCAATCTTCGCTTCGCCGACGACATCGTTATCTTTGCCCATTCAGCGGAGGAACTTCAGACAATGCTACAAGATCTTTGCTCGGCAAGCCTTCAGGTTGGCCTCAAAATGAACCGGTCTAAAACTCTGGTGATGACCAATGGCAAGAAACGCAAGATTGACGTTGACGGGCAGAACATACACTATGTGGACGAGTATCCGTACTTAGGACAAATAGTATCTTTCAGCCAAAGACAGGATAAAGAAGTCGAAAGACGGATCCAAAACGCTTGGAAGAGCTATTGGTCTCTCAAAGACCTAATGAAGGGAGACTTGCCTATATCCCTCAAACGGAAACTCGTCGACATGTGTATACTGCCAGTTCTGACTTACGGAGCCCAAACCTGGTCACTTACCGAGTTACAAAAGGTCAAGCTGAAGGTCTGCCAAAGAGCCATGGAGCGCAGCATGCTTGGAGTGAAACGGATTGACCGGATCCGTAACACTACCTTGCGTTCCAAAACTCGCATTGTCGACGTAGGAGTAAAAACCGCCAGGCTGAAATGGGACTGGGCTGGTCACGTTCGCCGAATGCATCCACAGAGGTGGGCAAAAGTAGCTACGGAGTGGATACCGCAGCGGAAACGGCGAATTGGTCGGCCCAAGAAGAGATGGCGGAATGACCTGGATGCATTTTCCAACAACTGGCCAGAAATAGCCCTAAATCGGGAAGTTTGGAAATGTAAGGGGGAGGCCTTTGCCCAGCAGTGGGACACAATAGAGGCTACTTAAAAAAAAAAAAAAAAAAAAAAAAAAAAAAAAAAAAAAAAAAAAAAAAAAAAAAAAAAGTATTCTCAATAGTGACCATCCTCAAAAAGGAAGTAATTTTCTAAGCGCGAAATTGTTGTAATAACATCACTGTTGATGGTAAGACGCATAGTCAATACCCGTTGCAAATTCATGTTATCTAGTGTAATGCATCGGTACCTACAGGCATTTGATATGTATAGAAACAAAAACTATCAATGGAATCGGATGATGCCGAATATTACTGACGCATTACTCAGCGTTGAGTTGAGCTGTGCAAGTCGTTCTCTACATTCAGACTGAAAGGTCTTGTTTACTCGTATGCATTTTATTTAGTAGTAGGAATACTGAACCTCTAGTACGTTCTATCTAGGAATTGGTTACGCGCTGCGCTACTGGTGCACATAGTACTTAATTTGTAAAAAGTTATGGTATTGGTAACAGTAGAATGGAAAATTACTTGTACCTACAATGGAAATACATACAATGAATAGAATTATCTAACCTTAATTATTTTGTAGTAGGTATGCCTTTTAATGTACCGAATAAGAATTACAATACGTTATATAAAAATACAAAAGCTAGCTTATACTTATAAGGTATCCCTTCTAGTTAACCTCAAAATAAATGGTCGGTGATGAAAAGTAAAGTATAGGTAAATTCAGAATACGAATAGGCACAACAAGGAATACAGATAATAATAACATTAGAGAAAAAACCTGTACCTTCTTGATAAAATTATACCCACGTAACTCGTATATCCGGGTTATAAATAAAAATCCGACGACTACATTGATCAGAGTAGGCGCTATCTCGTAATTACGAGTAAACTTCGTGCGCTGTAAGAACGTCTAATTGTTTCATCATTGCGGGGTCAATGGATAATTGATGGACATTACATTGTGACATACGCTATCGGTCCAAGAAGTAGTGGATTTAAGTATAACCATTGAGAAAATTAAATTTGTTATGATCATTTTTTTTATGTGAAGAAGTTAGACAACTGAGCTCTTGACCTGATGGAAAGCAGAAACTTAGGCCTATGGACATAGCCAAAAAATCGTCTAAGCGCTGCCTACCCTGAGGACTTAGATGGATTGCCTCTATCTATGCCAGTAATTACACCGGCTATCTTACCCCCAAACCGAAACACAGCAGTGCAAAATCTGCTATTTAAAATTAATTAATTCATTCATTAGAATTTTTAAACCAAAGAAAAAATACCTAAGTCAACGGCCGAGATGGGATTCGAATACACGTATGTCAGCTTTGCGGCTGATACCTACTGATGCGGATGTTGGTAAACAAACTAGGTCTCTTTTCTTTGGCATATGATATATTTACAAATCTTGTAAAATTTCATTTAACTTGGTTTAATTTATGGATCTTTCGTACTTAGGTACTTCGTGCTCAGTTTTTGCAGAATTGTCACTTTCGTTAACACGCAAGTACTAACTTTATCGTCTATTTCAGACCATTTGTGGTACTTATAAATGTCATAAAGACATCGCTTTATTGGCTAACTAGACCGTAAGAGCGCCACACTTTGCTACAAAACTGACAAGGGAAGTACGTGACTGATAGCGACATGTCTACCGAACAAACATTCGTCCAAAAAAGATGTAAAACACAGATACTGATATTTTTTGACCCACTTTTTGTATTTTTTTAAAATACAGAATGTTTTGCTCTACACAATGGCGAGGAGGCTTAGAACGCACGATTTTTTAAATTTTGTCAATTTAGGGGTTAAATAAAACAACAAGGTAGAGGTAGGTCCCTACAGAACAGAACATTGTTGAAGAAGTTTTGTGCAGGTTGTATTAGGTATTAATTTGTAGTTGATGTTGTAATTAAATCATTATTTTGTTTGCGTACGCTCGTAACAAAGCGACTCATTATCGTTCTATGAGAACAATTTGCTATCAAGTGCGTCGGTCCGAAAGGGAGATTTATCATTGTTGACATCCGTTGGAAAATGAATCGCAATAATCCAGGTAAACACGTAAATTACATTCACGTGGACTGACGTACATATGAGTCAGATTAACGATAGACAATATCTGCTAATTTTAATGTTTTGAAGCCAACATGATAGAATTATACGAGTACACACAACAACATATTTTAATTACCTATTGGCACGCGACCGAAAATTGTTTAGTCCATAGGTCCTTTAACAAGCCTTGAAGAAAAGCTTGTGTTAATTAACATATACCTCGGACATCTCGGTGATCTTGGTCGTTTTTCTTTGGTATATGACATCTAATATTTATAATTAACATATACTACTTTAGTGAAGCTGGTGGCTGTAGCCGACGCTGCGCACTAAATTATAGTTGTCATGTATTTACAAATTAAATTATGATATGCCAGTTTTCTTCCCTGCTTTCAGTTGCCTCACATCAATTTGCTTTTCTGTATCTTGTATTAAAAAGATGTCTCGTGTGTTACCCTTCGTCTATCCAACGTGGATAGACGAAGGTTGTGTTTGTGCATCAATTGTCTTGTCTTCCGCTCTCGGTTGTCACCTTGCTCCCCTGTCTCCTGTGATAAAGAGCTGTCTCATGTATTGATCTTAATGTACCCTTCGTCCAGCCATGTCGTTGCGTTTATACATCAGCTGTCTCCGCTGCTATTAGCTGCCCTGCTTCACCTTGCATAATTTGGCGAATAAATTGACATGTAATAAATAGAGCAGTAATAACAATAATTGTAAATTAATTAATTTATAAAACGATATTGCATTTTTCAGTATTTATAATTTATTAGTATGCCTTGTATTTATAAGTTATGTACATTTTTTGTATGCCTATTGGCGAAACATAGCAGAACAATATTGTACACTACCACCGATATACCTATGTTCTACAAATAAAGATTTTGATTTGATTTGATTGCTCCCCTGTCTCCTGTGTGTTAAAGGGCTGTCTCATGACTGTGTTACCCTTCGTTGAGCAATGTTGTTGTGTTCGTTGAGCAATGCCAGAGGAAGCGGGTTCGAATCCCGTGACGACCAGAGTCTTTCGCAGTTGATTTTTTCAATGGTAAGCACATCTGTTACGACATTGTGGGATTATCCGCATTGTAAAAAAGTAACACCAACATCAATTTGTTTAATTATAAAACAAATTGATGTTTCCTAATCATCAATGTTGTTGTGTCTGTGTTGCATTCCCTGCTCTTAGCTGTCCCACTTCAGTTTGCTTTTCTAAAAGACTTTTTAAAAAACTGTCTCTTCATCCATCCATGGTATTTGCCTGTACATCAGCTACCTCCACTGCTCTCAACTGCCCCTCTTTGCTATCATATCTCCTGTGTTAAAGAGTTATTTCGTGTTTTACTCTTCGTACAGCTACGTTGTTGCCTGTAGTTGTATCTCATATCCTGCCGACGTCACATCTACGTCCTCTGTTTATTTCCAGATTGATTGACAGCATTTCCTTCTTTGGTTTTCCTTTGATAGCGGCTTCTGAGAGTTCGGAGACACCTTAGCGGGATTTCCATTGTTCCATATTGGAAGCTGTATTTGAGGTCACAATAATTAGGTACTTCGAAGTAGGTACCTAGTCTCTAAGACTTTTGTAAATTCTACTGTCACGGCCTTACACCGTCACGAAAATACCTTGAACGCGAAACGACATAATATGGTAAAACCGTGCTGTAAGTTGTAGTTGTATTTGCTAATTTTATTATCGTAGGGAAATCCTGGTATTTTACAATTACATTTTCAGTCAGTAGGTATATAACTTTCGTCAGTATTGTAACTCTGATTACGTAATTCAGGATGATGGAGTAAAAAACAAATCGCTGATGAGTATAGGCTTGGAACATGATTGGTATGACAGTATTTATATTGCGGCAAGATAAATTCCAGTCTTCTTCTGTGTTAATGAAAGAGGAAAGGGGAATATATTTCACCGCGAGATACAGACGCGCTAATCAAGTGCTAAGCCTAATATCGTTTATTTTTTTGTGGTGTGCACTGGCTCAATCATGACTGGGTATATACCTACTGATCTGTATGCCTACCATGAGCTTCCGCGGCTATCCAGCTCGCTTACGCCAAGTTGCTAATACGAGCGGAATGTATAGAAAGTATACCTATGCGCGTCAATATCGCCGCGGCAGCTTATGGCACGGCTACAGCAGTGCCAATGTTTTTACTATCTGTGCTCCAGATAACATAAATACAACTCTAGTAAGATTGATTGTGATAAATTGTGGAATTTCCGGATTATCATGGGAAAAGAAAAGCAACAATCCCTTTGCCTACTTATGAATATACAGTTTTTCGCTTCAAGCAAGAGTTCGTTATGCTCCTAAAAATATTTTTTCACAGTTAGGCACTTGTCTCACCGCCAGCTACTAAGCTATGAACTATCGGCTATAAACACGAACAAAAGATGCGCACTCCCGTGTAAATAAAAGAGACACGGCGATACTCGCCCAGCTATCGGCTATTACCGCCGGGCGAGTATCGCCGTTACTCTTTTATTTACACGGGAGTGCGCATCTTTTGTTAGCCCATAGTTCATAGCTTACTAGCTCGCGGTGAGACCAGTGCCTTAAAGAAGAATAACAATAACGTATTGTATTGAAGTAGGTACTTGCACTTGCAGTAAGTAGGTATTTACTGTTATTTTACAATACATACAATACAAATATCTACTCTTTATTGCACACCTCAACAAATGAAAACAATTACAGAGAAAGTAACGACTTAAGGAGAGGTAGACAACAGGCGGTCTTATCGCTAAGAAGCGATCTCTTCCAGGCACCCTTCAGGTCGCGGAAAATAATATTTTCTTACACAGGAAAAAGAAAAAATGTATCATTACCAAAGAAATACAAGAATAAAAAATATGGCTACAGTTTCTCCAACGAGTTTATACCTAAGTTTAACAAAACAATCTTCACCAGTCAAAATTTCCCAACCTCTTAGAAATATTGTTAACTGAATTGAGTATTACATAAATTATAGTTTAAGTGCTTAGGTCTATTGTTGCCAACGGCGGCATGTCTATCTAATATTTATAAAGCCGTGACCTAAGGCTTGTTCGAAGTCTATCAGTCCGTTTGTTTACTTCAACATGGAATATTTAAAACTTGACGTCAATCTCGGCGTAGGCATGAAATTGTATATATGTCGAAGGCGGATTGTATAATCCGCCGTATTACAATACGCCTAGCCGGATTACAAAACAGCCCTGTTTTGTAATACGGCGGATTGACGACTAGCCGTATTCAATACTGCTAAATGAAAATCAGGCGGATTGTGTTCGACACCAAACGTTATTCAATGCGGCTAGCCATATTGTAATACGGCGAGTCATGAGCCGCCGCTTTGTCAGTTTTTGGTTCCCATTTCTGACACTCGCGGCGTTGCCTGTCATAACAACAAAAATGGCGTCGTTTGCCGGGAGTGTTGTTGTGAATTTACAAAGTCAATGGTGGAATAAACGACGAAAAAGTGTTAAATATGTGCGAAAACAGTGAATTTAAGAAAAACTTTGATGAACAACTAAGCAACTTCTATAATTCTCAAAGCGGAACGTTACAAAAACCCTGAGGTTATAGATCACATAAAATCCGCCAAAGTAGCCATGAATGACGGTGTTCGGCGGAATGCTACCCAATATTACTGGTATAATAAATACGCGGTGAATTTGATTTAATCTTTAAAAAAAGTAAACCAGAAGACCCTACAAGTTAATACGTCTGTTAATACAGATGTTCGAATTTGGTCCTCTCCGCACCGACTCTCTGTCTTTTAAATAACATTTTGCCCATTCTTTTCTTTCTGTTTATTAATTGGTGTTGTAGCGACAATGGTTGCCAAAACTAACGCGATTTTAGCTTTTTTGGATAAAATCGGAGGCATATCGACATGATCACTGTCTAGTAGCACGAAAAGCACTGGACCGTTTTCGAACGGTGCGATGGTGTGGCGAGTCGAGCGCACGTACGGAGCGGACCAAGTTCGCGGTGCGGAGTGGACCATATTCGAACGTCTATTACTACTGTTCGAGTAATACCCACGGAACAGTATTTCGATACTTTGATGGAAATTCACAAGGTGGGCACGGTGGGCGTGATAAAATTCAATATGCTATATTAATAAATATGATTAAAAAGGTTATTGTAGTAAGATTTTTCTTATTAAAAATGTAAATGTAACATTTTTAATAAGAAAATGTAAATGTAACATTTTTAATAAGAAAAATCTTACTACAATAACCTTTTTTAATCATATTTATTAATATAGCATGTTTTTTGATGGCTGTATCTTGTAAATTGTAGTTTAAAAATAACTGATACCTACCATAAATAAGTACCTAATGTTGGTTACTTAACAATTAAGAAGATTATCTTTGTTCGATTTCTTCTTTATAAGTAAAAATGTTGCAATTTCCACATTGTTTTATTTTGTAAGTATGGTGAGATGGTCACCCTACAATCGGAATAGTTTTTCAATACGGCTAAACGTGGGCCGCCATATTGAAGAACGTATCGGAATGACAATCCGGCTAATCGTCAATCCGCCGTATTACAAAACAGGGCTGTTTTGTAATCCGGCTAGTCGTATTGTAATACGGCGGATTATACAATCCGCCTGCGACATATACAAGACAAGATATTATTACGTGGGTAAGAGTACTACACAAAGTGGTGGCGGATAAGACCAAAGTCCATAATACAGAGTGTAAGTCTAATACGGGAGAAGCTCTGAACGAGTGTTAGTTTATGACATAATAAGTACAGTCAGCTGCAGAGAAAAGTAGAGCCCCTTGCATACAAATTTGTATGCAAGGGGTCTACTTTTCTCTGTAGCTGACTGTACATTTTGATAACTTTTACTGAAAATTGGAGCAACAAAATTATGCGCAATGTAGATCAACACACTCAAGTTAAACGCTCTTCATGCATATTAACAAATATTCGTATCTACCTACAAGCTACATTGCTGCTCCGAAAATCTTTAAAAAATCTGTTGTTGTAATTAAAAGCAACTTAAAAAAACCTCGTAATCCATGATCTCACTAATTAATCCCATGTTTTCTTTAATTTATCGCCCGTATTAGATTTTCACTACATTGTCTTTGTTCATTAGGTGTAATTCAAAGAGGAGTAATCAGCATTGACAGGTGTAGAATTGCCATGGTGTCAATAACCACCAAATAAAAAGAAAAAAAAAACCAACTTCAACCGATTTCTCTAAGATCTTTTCATCAGATCCTTACTTGGTGCTAACGGAACCAACTCGCAGTTATACCCGTTCGATGAATAAAAAAAATCGGTTCACGACTCTTGAACTTCTCAGAGATATCGAGTAACAAACACAACAAAAAAATAGTCGTATACGTATTGAGAACCTCTTCCTTTTTTGTAGTCGGTTAAAAAGCTGGACTTTTGAAATAAAAATACAGAATACAAAAAATAAGTACAAAATAATTATTATAATTATTACCCTGGGTCCGTGGGGCTCTGGTGCTTTGAGTCTCTTTAAACAACTTTCAAAGAGACTCAAAGATACCACAGGTGACCCAAGAGCTGGCAGCTACCTCGCTCAACAGATCAGCCTCGCGATCCAGCGGGGTAATGCTGCCAGCATCTTTGGTACCATGCCGCGTGGGCCGTTTTTAGATTTAGATTTAGTTTAGTATATATTTATTTATAGTGTAGTTTGATAATATTATAGTTTTAATTTTGTATATTTTTGTCGCTTATAAATAAATACTTTCATTATTATAACTACGATTACAAAGCGAAATATCAATAGGAAAAACTAGCTGCGAAAATGGCTTATGATATGACCTAATAATACCTATTCATCCTACGGATGAGAAATAATTACGATTGTCGTTGACTGCCCTTGATTAGACATCTCAATCGCGTTATTTTCCTGTTGTCTCCAGTAAAATTCCCAAACTAATGCGCTATCTACATCAAACAGTTTACTAATTGCTGTCAAACCGTCCTCAAACATGGTTATCGTCAACAAATAGCCGTAGACTCGTGCCGTGGCTACAATCACGTAGGTGATTCTCGTATCTACGTACACACTACTACACGCCTCATGGCTCGTAGCATCGTTAACACAATTAACTGACCATTCATGAGCTTTATATGTATAGCAATAAGGATGAAGATTGGTCAGGTAATTGTGTTTACACGCGGCACGTAGCTCCGTTCGGATATTTCGCAATGTTGTAGCGTTGAGTACAGTCAGAGGTACAATCATGTGATGCGTAACGTGTGCACAAGTAATATTCTAATTGTGTTCCAATATCATGATTGATACGATATTGGATAGGTATATTAGGTATTAGTTATTTACAGATCTGGATTTTATCAAAACTGTGGTGAGAGAATTTCTTGGCTTTGTTTATTTCTGTTTTATTAATATATTATGTGTCTTTGTTTAGTTAAAGTGTTACAAGGTCTTCGAATAAATAATTTATCTATTCTATTCTTTTCCTCAGAGTTTTTCTAAATTCTGAGAAAGTTTACTGACTCGTATATTTTCTTATTCATGCACGTCCAAAAAACCGCAATTTTAGAAATTAATCATAAATATGCTTATAAATGGGAAATGGGTAATCGGGCACCGTTTAGAAACCGTACACGCTCGATTAATTTGATTCTTCATATGAAAACCAGCGATCGTGATTTTTGTCCTTAACTATGTACACTTTTTTTGCAAGTGACCCATATTGTTAATTCCAAAAAAGTTTAATTAAATAACAAGTAGAATTGGCTTACTCTCATGTCAAGAGGGCTCAGAATACAAAGATTGCTAACGATATCATACAGGAAACGGTAGGATTCCATACGAATTACGTTTTTGGTGGTGATGAGATGCCTGGATGCTTAGCCAAGTTGCCAATCGCTAGCGCTTGGTAGCGTATCGTAGTTTTCCCTCTCTGATGTCACTCTTGCGTATTAGTGCGACAAAGACAGTTAGCTGTCTTTTGCTTACGATTGACGTTTAAGCGCTAGCGATTGGCAACTTGGCTAAGCACCCTGATAATTTTATCAGACGGATATACGGGATTGTGAAATAGGCCGTAACATACTGAAAATGGCATCAAGGATGTCCGCACGTCCGCAGTAAGGCCGCTAAACTCAAGTAGGAACATGCAGGGCACTGCGACCATATACATAATTATTCACCCAGAAATTTCGGCGCGCATATTTCGGCGCAACATCTTTGACAATGTTTATAGAATATAGCCAATCAAAACTTTGGTTGACCAATCACAACTATTTTTGAGTGGAGGTTTAAGTTTTTATAGGTTGATATTGAAATTCATTAGTTCATTACCGTGATTGAAAGCACCCATTGACCCATAGCATTGAAAAGTGGCTGACACTTGTCAACTAAAATTCAGGACCGTTTCGTTTTTAAAAGGCAATTTAGTACCTATGGCGTTCGGCTTCCAGGTTTTATTTGTTTGTAGGCAGGGCATGTCTGCTGAGTGCTGGCTTACTACCGCGAACTTCGAAATTAATACATTTCGAGGATTTGGAATATTCCAATGGAATGTTCGTTGGAGTGACAGATAAAAATTCTTAAAATTTGCGGATTTATAAGTTCACTGTAAGGCCGTTGAACATATCCAGAGACGAGTGCCAAAATTGCGATTGAATCCTGTAAACTTTACGGGACAGACCAAAATGCAGATGGCGGGAGGTAGAACAAAGAGAGGTAAAAAAGGAGAGGCCTTTGCCAGGCAGGTTGTAATAACCTTATAAAACATATGTTGTTTGTACATATGTATAAGTTTAGTATATGTGTAAGTCTATTAAGTATCTGAATTATTAGACTGCAATAGTTGTGACTTCATTTTACAATTTTCTAGCCTGCACCTATCAAACCTCTCTTTTTGGCCCAGTGGTTGACTGGTAGAGAATGCCTTAAGGCATTAAGTCCGCCATTTGTACTTTAATTTTGTGCAATAAAGTTTAAATAAATAAATAAATAAAGTATTTCATACTGAATGCAATTTTTTTTACTTTTCTATTTTCAAAATTGTACAATTTAAATACATAAAATTAAATCTAACTAACCTAAACTATATCTAAGATTGGCCCTGTGGCATTGCACCGAGGATGCTGGCGGCATTTCCTCGCTGTATTGCAAGTATTGCAACACTGATGCGTTGTGCGAGGAAGTCGGCTGCCCTATGCAGAAATCAAGTATCTGTGTTTTGTCAAATTTTACAGTAGAGCGAAAAAACGTTTTTTTTAGACTTTTCTTGATTACATGTTTACTAGTTAAGTTATAGCATTTATAATAGCTGTTTTTTATTATGCAAGATATCATTAAGAGTGTACTATATTTATTTTTTCAATATTATGAGCAAAATCATTTTAAAACGCAAAAACAGGTTTCAGCATAGAATGTGATAAGATAATGTTAAAGCTTTTCTACAAAGAAACAAGTATCTGTTTATATTTTAGTGCTTTGGTAGGCTTCTTGTTGATAAGTTTATAGCACAAGCATATTTTATACTACGTTTTAGATGCATATAATTTAGTGTATGTCATGCTTGTGTAAAATATATTATTTCAACATTTATGTAGTAGGTATTGGAGTGTTTCACGGAAAACAAGATCCTGTACTGTTTGTATGCAAGTTGTTTTAAAATTCATGGGTGTATAAGTTTTTTTTTCTGGAACAATGTACTTCTGATACAAAAATACTTAAAAATTTAAATCAATTACTTAACTTGTAGGAAACTACTTAAATACCTAAACAAAAGAGAACTTCAAATCCGACAGTCTATGGAGAATATCTGGACGCACGCGTGGAAGACGTAAAAATAAAAATAACATGTTATAGTTTTGTTTACTTAATCAACTAATCAACATACAAAATATGTAAATATATAGAGTATGTTGAATAGTTCATTAAAATGTATAAAATTTAAATATAAAATATTTTGACGCACGCGTGGAAGACATAAAAACAAAAATGGAAAGATATAGTTTTGTTCAATTTATCTGCAAATCAACATACAATATATATATGTATGTATATTATTATTTACACCTGGTACAGAACATAAAGATAAATTTGTACCCATATACGAGTACATCAACCTTATTCAAACATCTGTACTAACTAGTTCACATTCCTCTACTCAATCAGAGTGATTGTGAATTTTCTTGTTGTGCATTCAAAATAGTTGCTAATTCTATGGCATTAAGGGCACTAACTTTTCCATAATCTCTTTTTTTTGCTGTTCTGACACCTCTACCTCTTGACACATTGATTTTTTAATTTGGTAATTCGTACACTACATATATATTTTTTCTGTAAGAAGTCCACTACTTTATACCTATTTATTCATTAAAATTATTTTTATAAAATACAGTCCTAATATGTCCGGTTCTGAAGCAACCTTCCACCTCGTTTTTTAAGAACACATTCCTTAAGGTGTAATATTTATTATTTTTCATCACATTTAGCTAGTGGTAGAATATACTACACTTCTCGAATTCTACCCTAGTTATTATTTTCTAAACATCTGTTTTGCCCTATGGCGAGCATTTGAATAAAATCTTCCTTATATGTTAACCTATTCTTTGCGCCTTTTCATTATAAATAATTTATACATTCAGGAAAATACTTCAGTTATCAGATAATAAGCACTTAAATAACACTTCTCGTATACGACCTATGACTGACAAACGTATGAAAAAACAGGCAGATTCATTAGTTTAATTTAAAAAAGGTACCACAGGACAATTTCTACCCAAAAATCAAATATTTAAATATAAATATAAGGTTTTGGTATCCTAAAAAAATTAAATTTTCTAAGCTAAAGTCAAGTGACTTAGCGATTTATAACAATATTTCTACGCTGAAGTCAAGTAACTTAGCGATCTATATCAATATTTCTACGCTGAAGTCAAGTAACTTAGCAATCTATATGAATTTGAAGTATCTTTCGCAAGATACTTGATTTCAAGATAGAATTAGGGTACATACTTGACTTTAGCGTAGAATAACCTGTTGAAAAAAGATACTTGGATTTTTGAAACTTCTATAACTACAAAACTATTAATTATTTAAAAAAATTTAAAATACTGAAAAACGTATTTTAAAACAGTGAATCGAATGATGTAAAAAAAATGTTTTCGATAAATTTCGAGATACTTGATTTCTGCGTAGGGCAGCCGAAGTCGCCAGCTCTTCGGTCTTTAGTTAGGTCAACCAGACGTTTCGCGATTACAGCAAACACTTTGCGTGTGCTGGAGCCTCAAGAACCTAAAGTTTCTACGTTGAACTGTACAAAATCATAGGCATTTTTAGCTGCAGAGAACGCCTTAAATGTTGTTCTTTGAAGATGGGACGGTGCCAGTGCCAGGGTATGTACGCAAGTAGCATTCCACACCAACATCCGTCCCATGCTCCAAGGAACCAAATACAACGTCTCTGATAATACCAGTAGGCTTGAGAAGAGCAGGTACATTGACGATGGCAAGAGACCTGGGGATTATGTCGAACTATTTTGATAACTTAGGCCGGGGTGTTCCAGTCGGTTCACGTCTGTGCCACAACAACATAAGTGACAACAAAGATGAATGCATATAAATATTCCTAGTTGAGTATAAAACTTTTACTTTTTAGCACTTTTCCTAAACATTATTTTTTAACAATATTATATTACCACAATGTCGTAACAGATGTGCTTACCATAGAAAAAATCAACTGCGAAAGACTCTGGTCGTCACGGGATTCGAACCCGCTTCCTCTGGATTGCCGGTCCAACGTGCTTCCAATTACACCAGACTACCTTCCGTCGATCACAGCGAATTTAGTCAATGGTATTGTGAAGCTAATCACTAGCGACATCTGTACGTAGTGTTTCGAAGGTACTACAACCTTAAGCCACTCAAAGACGTGTGTCTACCACAATCGTCCGCAAACTCGACAACTCTCCGTTGCGTTGAATTTGCTATAGAGGGCGCTGTAATCAATTCATGATTAGGAAACATCAATTTGTTTTATAATTAAACAAATTGATGTTGGTGTTACTTTTTTACAATGCGGATAATCCCACAATGTCGTAACAGATGTGCTTACCATAGAAAAAATCAACTGCGAAAGACTCTGGTCGTCACGGGATTCGAACCCGCTTCCTCTGGATTGCCGGTCCAACGTGCTTCCAATTACACCAGACTACCTTCCGTCGATCACAGCGAATTTAGTCAATGGTATTGTGAAGCTAATCACTAGCGACATCTGTACGTAGTGTTTCGAAGGTACTACAACCTTAATATTATATTAACCATGATCTCTTAATACAATACAGTTTAGGTTCTGGTTGTCAGTTCTTGACAGTTATTCTATGAAACTGACAAATCGGTTCAAATTAGGGCCTAAACTGAATCGCATAAGTAGATCGTGATATCTAGCCCCTGGTGTCACGGAAAAAAGTTTCTGTGCCCGAAATATTTGAGGTTTCTTCGTCAACTTCTCGCTCGAATGTAATGAAAGTATGAAAACAAAATAGTCTCATTATAAGTCACAAGCGCGTGGTTGATTAATATCCTTATTTACTGCTGTTATCTCGTATAAACTTTCCACGGACCGCTGTATTTTGCCGCTCGCTCTAATTATAGTCGTTATCGTTCATTATATACTCGCTCGGAGGGGGTCGCTGCAATACAAATATGTACAAATGCAGCTTAATGGGTTAATTATATAGGCGGTTTTGTAGCGGGTATTTTAACTAGTTGGCACTTTATTTAATTACCACTGACTTTATGTGTCCAGCGCACTTATTACGATGAAACGATGACACCTTTAAATTATAAGCGATACTTAATACTGCTTTGGGTGGAGGCCGGGGGATAGTCTTTTTATTTCAGTTTCAAAGTTATGCCTAATGTCCTGGCCACGAAATTGGTTTAAAGCGACCGGCTTAGCGGAAAACGTATGGTGCTCCCTCTCGTGCCCATATCGGCATCCCGCTCCAACTCAGGGATTCGCTCGCCGCTGGTCGCCTTAGACTAATGTCGGAGCCAGGACCTTAGGGTCGGATTCTGCGATGGGAAGGGAAATCAGTGGGTACCAGCAGATTCCGGTTTGCTTGTAAATGTTGACGGATTGATTGAGTGTGAGCCACACGTAATACGGTAAAGTCTTATGCTATGAAAACACCTAGTTGAAATTTGCTTTTACGCTTTCGAAAAAGAGAATTTCAGTAAGCAATTATATTGGTTTGAGATTCAATTAAAAAAACCAAACCTACAATGCCTTCGGCGATCATAATAACCTCTCATTATAGTTAGGTTTGATGTCCGGAGTCCGCATATAGCGCAGGAGTCCGCTGGATGCGGGTGGCACAGGACCGGTCATTGTGGCAATCTTTGGGGGAGGCGCAGTGGACGTCTTTGGGCTGATATCATGATGATGATAAAATTAAACCTGAAGATTAATTCCGTAATCTCATATGATACAAAACAATAGAATTTAATAAACAGAATACATAACTACAAATACAAACTGAGGAGTGACTTTTCAAAAGGACAATATATTCGGTGCCATAATATTTATATTAACTTTTTAAGTACTATAATATCAAAAACATAGTAAGAATATCGAAATGGAAACCGTGCATTTATGTTTTTCTCAATTTCTCAAAAAAAGTTCAAACTGGAGATAAGAACTTTTGAAAAGTAACTCCTCAATTTTTACTAGAAAAGTTTTGGCCCCAAAGGTTGAAGTCGTACAAAATAGTCACGTACTTATAGTGAATGAAATAGAAAGTAAACTTTAGCTTCCTATCTAACAATCCAAACATCTTTTTATAGAAACGCTCCATCACCTTCAAATCTAAAACGGTATCTATTGCCGAATCTGGAACCGTCCACTGCCTGTTACCAACGGGGCTTATCAGTAAGAGGCTTGTTATTATTTACACAACGAACACGTATGACGAGATAATAAACACGTAATTAGTGATAAGGGGCACGTCACGTGTAATCACGGGTGGCAACTGGAGGGGATTTCTGATGTCTCGGTGTTCATTTAGAAAAAGGATGATGCAAGCGTAGGAACTTCTTTTGCGATATCGGAAAGATGGCCTCTGTGAATGGCAACGCAGTTAACTGATTATTCTTGACCATTACAGTGTTTTGCGGGTCGTAGGACCTCGTGCAGGGTCCGATCGGATAGCTACCACCGTCTTACCCATTAACATGCCGCTAAATAGTTAGTACTATGTTCCAGTTTGGGGGTAAGATAACCGGTGTAATTACTGGCATAGATAGAGGCAATCCATCTAAGTCCTCAAGGTAGGCTGGCCATAGGCGATTTTTTGGTCACTATGTCCATGGGCCTCAGTTCCTGCTTTCAATCAGGTGGGCTGAGAGCTCAGTAGTCTACCTTCGTCACATAAAGAAAAGTGAAACCCCTTACATACGATTTTGTTGGGACCAGACCAGACAAAATACAAAACAAAAATAAAATCTGATCTTCTAATCGAACTGTTGAGAAAAAGTGGCAAATAAGGTGAGAGCTGAGAAAAATGTACAGATCTTATCGATAAGATCAGATCATGTTAGTTTAACTTCTTAGCTTGTTGTTTTTATTTTTATTCGCTGAATGACAAAGTCCTTCGTTCAAATAGGCCTCGCAACAAACACTTTCTTCACATAGCTATTCTTTACAAAAACAACTTCATTTTCTCTCATCCCATTTTGTTACCAATAAATTTACTCTAATGACGCTCCCGCATTGGATGTTATTTCTGTTAGATAAAGTGTATCTAACAAGGACAATAAAATTTTCAGTTATAGATGTTACTCCGTGAAGATGGCCTTTGCAACAGTTCCGAAATATCGGCTGCTCAATAATTTTAATGTACATGGCAAATATCTCGTTTTAAAGCACACTGAGAAAGATGATTTTATATTATAACATGTTGTGATGCTAATGTGAGAGCACCATAAAGAACGAATCGTGTTGCAATACTTTTGAAATTCTCTTAATTAACTTATTTAAGTAGCATTGACCTCCGGTTACGATAGCAATAACGCCACGTGACCATTCATTAAGTGTCTGATAAAATACTTGCTTATTATCTACCTACAAGTTTAGTGCAATACTATACATTATAACCAATGTCTGGTCAGACGAAACAACGGGGACTCGTCTTTACATCGTCGCCCAAATTTAAGTAGTTTTAAGTTATTTATTGATATGATTGATATATTTTTTTTATTCAAAGTGCCTTGGTTTTTACTGGTATGCTGTGAAAGTCATTGGAATAAAAATATATAAAATATTAAGTATTATAACGGAACTGTCGGCAGCTCTAGTTAAATTAGACCCAAAAGTACAAATTTAGAAAATTTAATATAATTGAGTTAAAACAAGAGCATTTAATTTTTGTGAGATTTACTTAAGTCTAACTAAATACAAGGGTGCACTAGGCGAGGTCCTACTTATAATCCGGGGTCTCGAGTTCGAACCCAGACTCGTACCAAATTGTTTGAAACATAATAACATTTTTCTGGGATTAAGTTCCTCAGCTGTTATTATTATAATAATATTTACCTTAGTTCGTCGTTACAAAAGTACTAATCATGCCTTTACATTTGCCTTACTGTTCTGACATGAGACACTGTTATTGATTTACCTATCTATTGTATTATTTAAAATTTCCAAAATTGTCCTAGGAGGCCAATTCCGCTTATTCCAATTCTTAGACCTCAGAGATAACGGGGATGCACTTATTTATGGCTCCTTTTTTATGTTCACGGAGTAACTAACATCCAATGTGGGAGCACCACTTTTTCTCAACAGTTGATTAGAAGATCAGATTTTATTTTTGTTTTGTATTTTGTCTGGTCTGGCCTCAACAAAATCGTAAGGGGTTTCACTTTTTTTTATGTGACGAAGGTATACAACTGAGCTCTGAGCCCACCTGATGGAAAGCGGAAACTGATGCCCATGGACATAGCAAATCGCCTATGCGCTGCCTATCTCCTGAGGACTTAGATAGAGTGCCTCTATGCCAGTAATTACACCGGCTATCTTACCCCCAAACCGGAACATAGTACTAACTATTTAGCGGCAGGTTAACGGGTAAGACGGTGGTAGCTGGGTAATTTGCATTAAAAGTGTACCTTTTAATTTTTATATGCGATCATGGACTGTAATACACCATTTTACTCGGCATCGTGCGTAGGTACTTTTCAGTTATGAAACAAAAAAGTATGTCTCTAATGTCACGAAAATAAACTGAATAATCTCAATTTACATTTTTATTTTCGTGACATTAGAGACTTATTTTTTTGGTTTCATAACTGAAAAGTACGCACGATGCCGAGTAAAATGGTGTATTACAATCCATGATCGCATACCTAATATAAAAATTAAAAGGTACACATTTTCTGCAAATGACCCAGCTATCCGGGCGGACCCTACACGAGGTCCTACATATATACATATTGTATACATTACATACCTATACAAAATGCTGTTATCAGAAGGGTGGTAAATGTCTTATCTTCCGCAGCGCAGGCGCGTGATGCAATACAGTGGAATCGTACGTAAGGCGATCAAGGGTCACATGTCACCCGTTTTCATTGTTTTAAACTTTGACAGGGTACGGTTCAGGCTTGGCTCGTGCATGATAATTAGTCTATCTGCCAGACTTATCTGCTTTAACCGGTAGTTGGTGGTTTTAACTAGGTCCGATTGATAAATTTCGTAATAGGTTTTTATACCTAATTATAAAAATAGCTAAAGGTCGGTTATTTGAGTACGTAGCGTCAAATATGGATGCGATTATTTTTCCTGTTGCAGAAAATGCTTGTAGTCTAAGCTATTGGTAGCCAAGCGAGGTGATAATTTATAATCTGACAGGTACTGAGGTATCAGTCGCTGTCAGATATATTGGGACGACTACAATATTCAAAAATATCTCAAAAAGGTACTTGGCAACAGAGTCCTGGTCTGATATTTGTGACTGCTCCGAGTGCTCCGATATGTCTGTATTTCAGTAGGTAGGTATAATTGAATAATTCTTATTACACACTCACTTGTTGGATGGAGTTGCCGGACACAATAAAACTCGTACAAAACATAAGTAAATGTATAAAACGTTCACGTGTAGTGTATTAATATAACTGTGTACCCTATCTCAGTCCACTTCTGGACGTAGACCTCTCCAATAACTATGAGTATAGACGCATTAGGAGGTTATAAATGCCATCAAGTCATAATCGCCACGCTGGGCAAGCGGATTGGCCATCGCCGTAATGTGTCCACTATGAAGACGCTGCTGGCTAACATAAATCTTCTATCAAAGAATGGTCAGTGACACTTGACTCCCTTAGTCGACTCTTATGACACCCGCGGGAAGAGTTGGGGTAAAATGTATTCTTACTGACGTCACCACACGGCACTGTATGATGAGAATGATGAGAAAATAAAAATAAAACAAACGATATTCTAAATTAAAAGAAATGTTGTTATTAATGTAGGTAGGTAGCTCGATATTCGTTTAGACATACGTTCATGCTTACAGCGCGTTTAATGTTCCTTTTAAACTTTCAAAAATAAATGGTGAACGATGTAAATAATAAACAAATTATGCCCCTTCATAACGAAACAACGGATACCGGCGTTTTTTTGGTTAACAGTATTTAAATGATGTATTTTATAAGCCACGCGCAGTAGACGAGAGTACCTACTGACCTTTTTTCTTGACGCAGGAAAATCCTGCTTGTGTATGTAAAACCGTAATTTTGGAGTGCTTGGACACCCATTTTATTTAAATGATGACGTATTCTGAAATGGTCACGTTTTAGAATTTCACGTGCAAGAGTTTGTTTGTTTTGGTTATTTTTCCTTCGAATGTCAGTACTTTTTAGTAATGGTGCATGTGTGACACACTTCCATCTAAATCACGTGTAGTGGTATACAGTGTGTTACCATGACCCAGGATTTTAATAAGATGGGTAATAATAGGCATTCATAGAACGTTTTCAAGTATTACAAATACAATTTTATATAGGTACAGTTGACAAATATCTAAATTAATTTTATTGAGCGATCAATGTAATGCATGTAGGTACTGCTTGGTTGTCAATCGTTGCGTGTAACTGTGATCTGTCATTGTCGAGCGCTAATTAACCATTCATTTTGAAGTACATTGCTTCTCACTGAATTCCTTTGTCTGATTCCTCGGTTTCAATAAAAGCCTACATAATGGTGACACACTGTATAAATTGATCTTATTACTATCTTACAAATCTTAGTGGTTAGGGATGGCTTGCTGGTGGCCGGTGCTAAAATAATTTACATGAAGGGTCCGCGAAAATAACATATCGATACCTTTGGGTTCAATTGTCGTAAAGGACAAAATGCAGGTTTTCAGGAGAAGCAAAAAACTAAATTTTTTTTAGAAAAATGTTAATAACTTTTTTGTTTTTTAACCTATATTTGTGACGTGTATATGAAAACAATTTGCTAGTATCTTTGACCTGGTGTAGTAATCGTAGTGATAAGCTAAACGGCTTAGAAGTTAGATGTTGTAAAGGACACGTCAAAATGCTATGCACGTCCTTTACACCCACGATTTTTTTGAGCAATCGGAGTTGATAGGGTCGTAAATGACGGTCTTAGATAATTTTCATACAAATACGGGGCGTAAATGTAGGCGAAATGGTAGAAATAGCGACTTTTTTCCGCTTAATTTACTAAAATCACATTTAAACTGGGAAAAATCACACTTACACTTCTAACAGGGGAATGCTTTCGTAGTGTCATCATCAGCCTATATCAGTCCACT
This sequence comes from Thaumatotibia leucotreta, assembly GCA_025490895.1. Taxonomy (NCBI): domain Eukaryota; kingdom Metazoa; phylum Arthropoda; class Insecta; order Lepidoptera; family Tortricidae; genus Thaumatotibia; species Thaumatotibia leucotreta. The sequence goes on along the minus strand of JALPQI010001542.1, from coordinate 44,559 downwards.
GCTAAAGAACGGCCCTTCCTTAGCCTATGCGTCTGAACGCATTTAGAGGTAAATGCTCATAATCGCCACGCTGGGCAAGTGGGTTAGCGATCACAGTAGTGTGTCCACTATCATGATGCTGCTGCTCATCATCAAACTTCGATAAATAGATGGTAAGTGACACTAAAAAACCCTTAGCCGACTCTTACCGCACCCTAGGGAAGAGTTGGGGTGGTGACAAATGTATTTTTACTGCCGTCACCATACGGTATGTAAAGAACAAACTCTAGGTAATGGTAATAATTTTTTTTTTTTTTTTTATACCACGTCGGTGGCAAACAAGCATACGGCCCGCCTGATGGAAAGCAGTCACCGTAGCCTATGGGCGCCTGCAACCTCAGGGTGTCACATGCGCGTTGCCGACCCAATAAAAATAACGTTGGCACAACAAAGTGGCTCCACTCCACCTGATCGTAAGTGAAAAGTAGAGCCCAAATCGCGGCGGCAACGAACAGGAGACAATCAGTAACCTGTTAGTTGCCACCGCCTTGCTGGCCCGCTAGATGCTGGTAAATACACCGGCTGACCCCGAAACACGGCAAACACGAAGGTAAGTCATTTCACGGGCGTTTACACCGAATGTACGGTGGTAGCCAACCAGGCGGGTACTAGTAAAAATACCCTACCACCGGCTGAGAAGCTGGATACTCAGTATTTCCCTTAGGCGACTCCTACGACACCCACGGGAAGAGAGGGGCGGTGATTTTTGTATTCTTACTCCGTCACCGCACGGATAAAATATAAAAATAGTAAAGTTTAATAAGCAACTGTTTAAGTAGTTCTGCTTATGTGATGTGGCACAGGTAGTTATTGTAAGACTTTACAAGAAAGAAGAACTAGGAATACCTACGGGTTACGTTCCCCGGTACTGAAGGCACAGATTGTATTTCTAGAATTTAACGCTTAGATAAGATTATAAAGTCTTTAGATATTATTTTATTTCTACCCAAGATTCTGAATTACTGTCATATAGTGGTGACGGCAGTAAGAATACATTTGTCACCACCCCAACTCTTCCTTTGAGTGTCGTAAGAGTCGACTAAGGGATTGAAGTGTCATTGACCATTATTTGATAAAATATTGATGATGGGCAGCAGCGTCATCATAGTGGACACATTACTGCGATCGCCAATCCGCTTGCCCACCGTGGCGATTATGGGCATTTACCTCCTAATGCGTCTATACGCATAGTTAATAGGCGAGGCCTACATCCAGCAGCGGACTACCATAGGCTGATGATGATGGTAAACTAGGTACTTGGACAGTGGCTGATTACAGTTTACTGATTACCTTTAGTGTATTTGATTTACATAAAATACTACGAAAGCGGTCCCCTCTTAGATTTAAAAGTTGTGTGAAAGACTATTAATATATCGATACCTTTAGGCTCAAAGGGTGTAAACGCCAAATTGCCACTTTACAGGAGAAGAAAAAAAAGAAAAGTATTTTAGAAAAAAAATCATAACTTCTTTGTTTTTTGGCAGAATAACTTAAATTTTGGCCAACGTACTTGAATTTTTAAGATAAACATTTTCAATATCAATCATTTAGGATAAATGAATAAATAAAGAAAAAGGGTGTGTTATACTCCCTTAACTTTTTGAAATAATGGCGTTTACCCCCTAAAACTTCACATAATATGCAAAAAATGTAGAGAGTATTGGTTAATAAACGTTTGAGTTTTGGTCTAAATGGGGCGTATATCACAATTACCATAGTTATAATCGGTCTTATAAACTCATTCATAACATAGGCAATGCTCTGAATGGGTGTATAATACACCGTGGGGTTAAAAAAATACTTACAATCAATTAAAAGGTTGCTGCTTTTATTAAAAAAAATGTCTACACTGACTATGCTGTTGCTGATTATATTTTTCTTTTATGTCAAGGGATAAAAATAATGTTAATGGCGTTATTGGACAATTAAGCTACTACCCAAGCCCAGATTAAAATGCGATATGAAACCAGTAAAACAAACAACAATTCATCATAAATTTAAGAGTCAAACTCTTGTCGGCGTAACTGATGAATGTAACTGTATCCATCTAACTCTGTCTAAAGCCACCTCCTTGACTTCTTTATACGACACAACGTCTACTTTCTCTTTTATTTGTTTCATGTAAATTCCTCTATGTCTCCCTCTTCCTCGCTTTCCTTCAATTCTTCATTCTATTATGTTTTTTTATCAAAGCGTCATGTCGCATAAGGTGACCAAACATTTACCCTCTCCTATTTTCTATTATCTTTAGCAAACTCCTTTTTTCATTCACTCTTTTAAGCACTTCTTCATTTGTGATATTTTTTGTCCAACTTATCTTCTCCATTCATCTCCAGATTTCAAATGCTTCCAGTATCTCTCTGTCCTTTTTCGTCATGGCCCACGCCTGACACCCATAAAATGCTATACTCCAGATGAAAGTTTTGATGAGCTTCTTACAAACAGCAATTAATAATGACATCTTTATTATATAATATATTTCTTTCAATAATATCCTCTAGATGCAATGTAAGGTACATTTACTCTCATTTAGTATTATTTTTCCTTATAATTACCAACACATACATATTAACTACTAAATTAAATATAATAGCATGCTTTTAGAATACTAATAATCACAAATCTTTACCTTTTGATTTTTATAAAACCTATAGACACAACTTGATATCTTTTACTCTCACATAGCATTTCTTTCTTTTTTAAATTACCAACATATAATTATGTAGATATTAATTAAATACTAAATGGAGTAGAAGACTTTTAAAATACTTAATCATTAAATTAAATTTATGTTTAAAACGCACAGAACCAAAAAATATAACTGTGCGTACTGTAAATTAAAAATGTCGACTGAAATTGAACGTAAATTTATACACATTATACACAATGTCTCCCATTTTTATCACATTATCTGTCTATACTTTTCATTTCACACTTGCAACATAGGTACGCCAGTATACAGGTAAGTATACATAGATTTAGAATGATGGTCATTCGCTTCTATACTGTAGTTTTAATAACGCAATAACTGTTTATTCTTACTTTATAATTGGATAATGACAATTTATCATTACTATCGTATAGGTACACAGTACGTAAGCAATTTTAAAATAATAAAATAACTTAGCGAGCCTATAAGCCATAATTTGTACATTTCTTGGGGCGTATAAGTCAAAAAGTTTTGTTATCATAGGGCGTAAGAGGCGCAGCATGCCTACTACGTTACGGCGTATGAGTCATTTTAAAACGTACAATGCAAGGATACGGGCGTATAAACCTAATTTAGCCTACTAGAGTCATGCTACCTAAATTAAGTAGCATAATTTCTACGTCGTATGAGCTTGTTTAGTTTTGTATTATAAACATTTTATAACAACTTTGTTATAAGACCTCTTTATTTTTTTTATTTCTGAACTTATTACCTAAATAAACAAAAAAATGTGTAAATGTATCAAATACGCCTCTTGCTTTTAAAAAATCTCCTAGAAATACGTGGGTCGTATATGCCCTAAATTGTCGAATTTCGTTGTTTTAACTACACATATCGATAGAGAAAAAAAAACTGAACAAAACTGCATTCAAAACTCATTTTGGCCAAAATGGCGTTTACGCCCTTTGAGCCTAAAGGTATCGATATTTCCTATAAATTTGCATGTGTACAAACAAATTTATGGTAATAAACGACAACAAAAATTACATCGGTCCTTTACCACCCTGATCATTCAATAGTAATTGTATAAGAAATATAAGAATTAATTTTTCGAAGGTCGTAAAGGACAACAAAGAAAAAACTTGTTCTTTAAGCCCAAGTTGACCATAGCACTACAGAAAGTAATCGTAAAAAAATAGGGGCGTAAAGGACAACACATAACGTATTCGGTCACTTACGACATTATTTTTATTTGTCCATTTCCTTTACGACACAGGAAATTATTTATAATAAATGAAATGATATTTACGCCCCATTCGCTAAGCTAATTTTGCAAGTCCATAGTAGAAAATCTTGGTCGTAAAGGCAACTTTTTAAGAGATATCGAAACTTTAACTATACAGATCGATAGCGCTTGAAATTCTGAACAAAACTGTATTTAAAACTCATTTTCGCCAAAATGTCCTTTACGACAATTGAACCCAAAGGTATCGATATCTAGTCAATTCAAATTTTAGAAGGAAAATTAACCTTAATATTTATGATTATGGCCCTGACTTTTAGAATGACTAAACATGTTCTTTCCGTGGACCCTTCACATAGTTGGTTGAAATGTAAAACTCAGCAAGAAATATCTAACTACTTGAAATAATAAGCTAGCATAACTGTTTTTATTATGTTATTCAATACTGACATACGAGGTAGGTTAGCTAAGGGAACTACTAATAGTTTTTATTGTGAGCTTAGATTGCCAGGTCATATAGGTACCTACTAAGTGTATCTATTAAATAGGTACCTAAAGCGCCATACAATATTCTTATAATTATTATTGACATACTATAAGTATTTGGTTTGAACTTGGATCTGTCTCTTCAGATGTTTAATTATGGAACATATTTTTGTATTAATTATTTTTACCCATGTATGTACATAGGTTAGGTATTCATATTTATACGTAAGTACATTGTACGTACCTACACTACCTACTTGTGTAATGTAGCAACTCTTAAAAAACACAATTGCCTTCAGTAGTGGCTAAAATTGTAACTAGCAAGCTACCTTCGATAGTAAACGTTGTACACCTGCAAGAGATGATCGTTTTCCTTTAATTCTCACAAGTGCACCCGCGCAAGCGGCTTAAACTTTAAGCTCTTAATAATAGTTTCACATTTTTTCTACAGATGGCGGTTACCAGCATCAGCTTTTGAATTATAAGCTTTTAAAATAGCGCACCCAAAGCTTTGTGCAAGTTATTAAGCTTTCCGATAGATGGCGCTTAATTTAGAGAGCTTTCGTTTCTAATGGGTATTATGTGTTTTAAATACCGCTAAGGAACACAGATGGCCATAGTAGTATCGTATCATATAATGTTGTGATGATCGGTACCACTTGATATTGAAAGATATCAGTTAGTCTTTTTTAAATTAATAATCTAAAATTCGACAAGATTTGGCAGTTTAATTTGAAATTTTACTAATATTTGTTATCTTTACAAACCTACACTACTTACCTAGGTATTCAGGGAAAAAAATAAAATTGAAAATAGGTAGTATACTTATGGTCTGCTTTATTTTCTTCTATACTACGCGATGCGTAATAGCCTAATAGGTATTTCCGTCATTATATTGACCTAGATTTATTCCGTTAGTCTTATGGAATTAGTGTTTACAAGCCATTTCATTTAATTAAGCATTACACAATGTACTCAGGTATGACTTAGCGTTTTGATAATGATAATGAAATATTCATTCAGTGACGCGATATGTGTACGGCGGAGCACGTGTTTCTTTTCTATACGTGTCTATAGATATATGTAAAAACTAAACAATTCGTGTTTTGAAATAGTTTACCTTCGGCTACTAATACTCGTAGATATAATGGAACGCTTTAGTTTAGGTAGTCATAAATATCAGAGCTATATTTCCTGTGGCCTTTTTAAAAAAGTGTTTTGGTCATTTCACGAGGTATATTTCGGAGAGCATACCTAGGTCTCCATTATAAAGCACTATATATCTATTGTCGATGTATTGATTTGTAGTTAGGTAATAATATCATTCGCATTGTCTTAAAGATCGTGATAATAATATTATTGCAATCTTTAAGATAATTTTTCTACAACACCTATCTCAGTTTAATAACGAACTGTTAAATACTTATACATGTTTCTTGTTTCAGTATTAAACTGTGAAAAATAAAGTACCTAACTATATTCTTTCTTATATGGGTAATTACATTGAATTGGTACGATGAAATATTTTTTAGAAGTAAAATGATAGACGATCACATTTCATTTTACATACACAAAATGCCTTGGTAGAGCTAGGATTTCTTTTAGTGGATTTTATTCAGAACGAACAGAGTTTGGATGAAGATTCCAAGTTAGAGTCTCCCCAAATCTATCGACGCGAATTAGGGTTAATCCATTTATGAAAACCTTGATCACTCGGATAAACGCGAAAAAGAATCAACTCGGACGACAACAATCGACGGCTATACGGTGCGATTTGTCTTAAAATGTGAAAGCGTCGATAGGTTTGGGTACATCCTTAGCTATATTTATAGCCCATGATATAATACTTGAAGCATAATCATTGCTCAAGTCTAAACATGCTAAGACTTCATGCGTAGGGCTTCTTTCATAACAAATTATGTTTTAGATTGATATTAAACTGTCCAGTTTTATCGATTACTTACGTCCGCGCACCTATATCCACGATGGTCACGTTTCTCACTATCACATCGATAAACAAGTGAAGTGATAAAGCAATAAGTGAGCAGGTAGCCGGTAGCGCCGTGTAAACAGGATCCGCCACGTGCGGTCGGAGGTGCCGACCTTAACCTCACTCAATATTTTATCGTCTATGCAGAGCTCGTTGGCTCCATCTTGGGTTTACGGCGCAAGGATATCCTAGCAGTAAATACGACCACACTCGACTTTAAATCATCTTAGAATTGCAAGGAATTGAAAATGTAAACTGATAGCTTGTCAAGTGTCGTCGTAATGCTGTTTTATGAAGCATTGAGTTTCAAGGGTTCTTGGGAATAAAATTCAGAAATATATAAAGTAATATGTTTTATTGACTTACTCTTTTGCCAGTTCTTTCACGATTTCGTGACATATTTTTTTCAACGATAAAATATAACAACCCGAACCATCTTTACTGGGTCCGATACAACATCTCTTACTTTTACAATAATATTTACTCTTTAGTATCACAAAATATACTTATTAGCTACATTCATTAAAGCTTTCAAGTTGCTTACGGGCTAAGTTTAACACTAATAAAATTGTGAGATCTAGTATATGTTTACAACATGAACTTCACTAGTTTTGGATCGCGGACTCAGTGGGGCAGGCGGCTCCGAGCGGTGCTGGAACAGATGTGACCGCGGAGCCGGGTCCGATCCTCCGAGCACCGCTCACCACGGCCGCCACACCACCGGGCTCTTGTGGAACGAGCTGGTCGAGCAGTCCAGAGGAGTCGCCGTGTGCATGGGCACAGGCGAAGCCGGCGGAGATGGGGTCACGTAGCCGGAGGAGGAAGACACTGTCGATAGAGCAGGGCTCGGTGGGCTGGCCGGAGGAGTATCGGCACCAGTAGCGGCGCGCTGCATATCATTCAGTCTGTGCCCGAGATGGGTCATCAGCTGAGTTCCCAGCCTCACATCGACTCCAGGAATCGAAGCCAAACACCGAGACACTTCGTTGGCGGCATGGGTGAATCCAGCTTTGAAGCGGTCAGCGTCCACTGTTGGGTTGAGCGCCAAACGGCGCTGGCGGCGAAGTTTGTGAAGGTGGCGAACGGTCAATTCCAAAATATCAGCCTTCTCCAATTTAGCGACGTTCTCGCCCTCCGACTGAAGAGCGCTGACCATCAACTCCTTGAGTTCGTCCAGGCAGCGGTTGATGCGAGCGCGCCTCTTGCGCTCAAGCATCGGCTTCATCACTTTGCGGTATTGATAAGTGCGCGAGACGGGCTGCGGGCCGTCGTCTGCGATCGAATACGCGATCTCGTAAGACATGGTGATTGTGATTGTGTGTGAGTGTAGTAAGCGTGCGTTAGCGCTGAGCGTTGAACGCGGAATGCGGTGGAATCGTCGGAGCGGGGGTTTATATAGGGAGCGGCGAGCGCGCGATCGTGGGAACGCACAGAGCCGTCGAGTTCCCACACGCGCCACCTGTGCGGCGCGGAGCAGCTGCCGGCGGGGCGCGGGGGGCGCCCGTGCCGCGCGTGCGCGCCGTAAACAATCGACGCTCGCGCCGCGCCGCGACGCCCGCGATGGTAATTGCTGGCGTTAGTCACGCCGCGGATTCTACGCTCACTTGCTACCGGTTACTTAACGTTTAGGTGATAGATAAACAACTATAGTTTACAATAATTATACGCCTCCATACGAAACTTGGACTTTCAATGATATACCATTAGTAACGATGCTTGTTAGAGGTAGTATACGAAATCAAATCTACACACTGTCGCGACACTTGCAATGTTAAACGGAAATAAGAAATCGTAGCATTACACGAGTATACTCGTAATTACGCATGCCTCGTAGCGCTATCCTAGATTGTAGAGCCTTGTAGAGTCCTGCGGCGTAGCGCATCACCTCGTCCCCCATTTGTAACAATTAATCAGTGCTCATTGCAACCAGCTTACGTAAGTATACAATTAAAGCCATCTAATTAAGAGCGTGGATTTACATGCAGTTTTGCAACGCGATCAATCAAGCCGGTAGCGAGGCACAATGCCGCGTCAATAGCCAACGAAAACCGGCTAAAGCGGTCAATAGAGGATCTTACCACGTTGTAATATGGTTCATGAATGGCGCGTGAGATCTGTCATCATAAGGCCGCTACTGTTGCTATACCCATCAATCATGGATTACGCGTAATAATTATTGACAGATAGAATTACAGGCCTTATTCCGCCCCAGTAAGATATCTTGCTTAATGACGCGGCCATTGGGAAGAAGTTGTTTGGCCATGTTGTGCAATGTTGTTGTTTTGAGGTGTTGCTATGCTCCCATGCGATTTAGATCGTTGATGAATTAAACTAGATACAGTCAATTACTTGGTTTGTAAGATATTATCTTTTAAACCCTACGTCTACTATATCAAAACATTAAGAGCTGTAACTAGCTTAACTACTAAAGGTATGTACCTAACTACTGTATCATATTTGGAAACATACACAGTTGCATGGGGATACAGTAGACATTCGAGACATTTGGAGTGGTAATTAAAAAAAAATAGCAATGTTCGGTGGAGTTTTTTATTCGAGATTAAGTATGTACTGTTCTAGTAATTTAACCGACCCCACATAAGTGATTTCATTATGTTGTTTCACAATGCCATGCCATAGGCAATCGGCTGCAATCTCAATAATTGGGATGATGCGGGATCTCAAGTATCTCAACCAGTGATTACGATCCCGGTATACGTCTAGCCGCTGTTGAGATATGGGAACGGCGCGTGCGTTGCCGCTCATGCTGTTACCATTCGACATCCAGTATAATGAGGTCTCTGATTATGAATATTTCTTACAGGTCTTTAGGCCACACTTCGATGGATTGATAGTATTTATCGACGCAGGCGCCGGGCGGTAGCGCAGTCGGATGGACGCATTATATTACTCAGTGCGAGTGGGCGGCCGACGCTTCACCTACACACAGAACTTTCACAACAAAACAGCCTTAAGCTAATAATGTCATCTATAACAACATCGACCTTGCTGAAGACATCTTACGGTTCAAGTCAGTGAGCAGCTGAATAGGTTTTTTAGTCGTTTTTTTGTTTAGTAAGTGTGCCGATGAGAAATTGTCCTCCAGTATCGACACCCGATTAATAAAACTCGAGACAGTGCCTTCCCATAACACCCACTTGGGCACTTAGCGAGGTTTATTCGGAATTTTTATCATTCAACCGAGGCAAATTTATTTGAATTTTGATATTGTAAATCGGATACACGCGGATTTTAAGGAGTGTGTTTAAGAAATTGCTGTAAAAATTACACAATTCATGTTTCTTCTGCTGTTAAATGTTTCTTTTACACTTACTTGCCGGACGCTGCGCATTAGGTTCATTATTGTTCGGTGAATATTTATGGACTAAAGTAAATCTTCAATTGGAATGGAAATTCATGAATTATAAACGATTACATTTTGTCTACATGCTTACAGAGACATGAGGTAGGTAAGCGAACTTTTATTGTTCCGTGAGCATGCGCGAACCTGATTCACATGTATACAATAATGCAAAAATACAAAGGAGCAGTCATATTGCAACTATTAAAAAGAGGTTAGTCTTAAAATTAGGTAAATAGTTAAATATTAACAGCAGGTTATACTTTAAAGTTTTACTTACGAGTAGTGAGGTCTAATGTCACAGTTTTACTGGGTCTGATTCACCTGTTACACTCATATCCAACATGTACATTAATATAATTTATGTGACTAATAGCTTTAATACAGCCAAATGTCTTATTGTGACTCAGATATGGACTAATAACACACATGCAGACTTAATGCGTGATTTTAACGTTTGTTTATGCCGATACTTTCTGGAAATTTTAGTAGGTCACAGATTGTATGACGTTGAAAGATGAATACTTGGGTTTTTGCTTACATGCTAGATTTTTTAGGTTTCAGTGGCCTATCGGTAAAGCGTGTGACTTACAATTCGAAGGTTGCGGTTTCAATCCCTGGCTTGTGTGGTACCATAATGTATCGGAACTTATGGATTTACCAAAAAAATATAGGTAGTTAGGAAACTCTGTACTGCAGAGGTTGTCCATTGCGGTTCAACGTGGAAACGCGGCGAACGTAATGGGCACCTTGGGAGGCGCGAAGCGGGCTTAGCTAGTAGCTAGCGTTTAGCTAGTAAAAAACTAGACTTGTCCCAACAAAGCCTAGTTTAATTTGAGGGTTGGATGGTCAGTCGATTTCGAAAAAACTAGTATCAAATCACATCTTGAGAAACGGTTTGCAAACAAACCCCAGGCTCTCTAAGCCGTATCGGAAAAACGTTCTAAAAAGATGATGAGGTTAGTGTTTCTAGAATGATATCACGGCTGATGATAATAGATTAGGTACGAACGTAGAAAAAAACAATGCGTACTTTGCATTGTTATTGTATGATATCGCGCACGACCTTGTTGACATACTAAACTTGCTAAACAAGATAAAAGATTACCTATGTCTGAATATAGAATGAACGTTGATGAGCATACGAATATAACTGCTATAAACTTTGTTGGGTTGCTACAAATAGAATGGAATAATCAGTTGACGTCTTTTATGACACAATTCAGTAATGCACATATTTAATGTAGCTACAAGAAAACAATAAGTAGGGTAGGTATATTATATTTCAGTATTTCCTTTATAAATTATATTTGTTAGTACAAAAGAAAACCAACAAAATGTACATATTTCAATCCATACGAGTGATTGATTATAGAATAATCAATCCAGTTTATCACATTTGATAATTTACGTCTTAAGGTGGATTTAGACCAAACGAGCGAATTCTCATTCTATCCCTCACTCTACGAAATCAACGAATTTCGACGATTCAGGTTTTGTGTAACGAACGAATTTCGTAGAATAGAGGATAGAATGAGCATTTGCTCGTTTGGTCTAAATCCACCTTTTCTAACATTTCGAAAGTCTATCAAAAGTTTAACCTGTGATAAGTCAATGGGTGACTATTTGACTAATAAATACAAATAAATGTTGTCCTTTCCTTACACTGCTAAAATTGAGCCAAACATTAGTAATCACAATACAAAAAAAAACAGTGAAGGAAAACATCGTGAGGTGCATACACCTGCGAAGAAATTCAATAAGGGTGTATGTGAAGTCCCCAACAAGTACTGGGCCAGCGTTGGGACCACGCAAAATAGACACTTATGATGTCGAGTTGCGGAAAAAAAATGGCCAGAAATACAACAACAACAGCAACAACAACCACAATACAATATGTAGAATCATCTACTTAAATAAACCAAAAAGTTCTGGAAGCCGGTAATCTGATAACCTGCTAATCTATCAAGTAAATTAGCTACTTATTTGTTTTGCCATTGTCTAATGTCAACGATCGCCCGAATCCCACTTCCACGTAAACCATTAATATAAAAATTCCACTAGGCTAATGAGTAATGTGCAATGGAAAAATGTCAATCAGCGTAATCGTGGCACGTGGTGACGCGGTCTAATGACTAGTAATGACATTAACGAGAGGAAACTTTGACTAATTCCGGTTCCTTAGTCTGCATTCTGTGACAATCTTTTATATTGTTCAGGTTTTTAAAGGGAAGGTCTACTCTCGAGCTACGTTATACCGTTCGACAGAAAAAACATGTAAATAAACCATAAATACTTGCAAGTAATTACACAGTTATCATATGCTAATCTAATTTCGAGGATTTTTCTCTTGTTCTACAATGACTTAATGATGCCTTCTTTGAGTGACAGACAAATCACCGAAATTTACGAACTTTGGTATTCGCAGTAGCAGGCTACCATCACATGCTACAAATAGAAACTTCCAGGACCCAGAAGAATTTCCAGGTGTACCCCGACACCCAAAAACACATCAATGGTTATTCAGTTAAAGGAGACCTAAAGTGCTGTAACGCTTCTGAAGGCCAAAAGATGAGGAAAGCAGACCTTACCATCAAATGGGAATAGTACGAGTAGTGAGAGAGAGTAGCCAAGTAGAGAGAGAGGTTTGTAAAAGGTTGGCAGCGCGCATGTTATCAAGTGTTGTTAATACTACGAGCTCGGTCGCCTATAAGCTAAGGTGGTTGATACCTATTCCTTGGCCTGTGTTTTGTGATAACCTGAAGTGTCATGCAATAAGTACTACGATAACTGCTTACCTACCTGGTTAGTTCCATATGTAAAATAAAATAAAGTAAGTAAATATATCTTTGCTGGCTGGCAAGAGCTGTTTAGGAACAACTTTTACTTTAATATGTATTTATTTCAAATACGTATATGTTATCGAGTACATATGTTAGGATAAATGGGAGTAAGTAACTGTAAATTTTATAAAAGTTCTTTGTTTGCAGTATATATTTTCTGAGATATTTAGATTTCTAGAAATACACCAGAGAAATAAAAATGTATCTATCTACGTAAAGTAAAAGTTGGTTTTAATTTGCCAGGTCCTGAATACAGCAATGACTTGTGATTTTACTTGAAGGTATTTAAGTAATTTAAGTATTGCAACAACACAATAATAATATAATTTATTATATTGACTGATGTATGATTAATCCTAATCTTCTGATAAATTTATATAAGAATCTGGATTTATAGACGTCTAAATAACTTCATCAAAGTATTATGCAATAATATATTTATTATATTATTTATTTCCTTCTACTTAAATACATTTTTTGTATATTTGTATATTACTTAGAACGTAGACTACTTAAACACAATACACACGTAAGTACACAGTAGATTACCTTTTAAAATTTTCGTAAATATTACAAGCTCAATTACATTACATTCGTGTAAGTAAGTACACTAATTTTTTAACAAATTAATGGAAAAGAGTATTGCCAAATTTTCCTTTTCTTCATCGTATTTTAATGAATCGATACATTTATATTCTATTTGCGATATCACCGCTGATAAGGTTTTAGGGTTAATGATCCAGGTCGTATTCTATTCATAATTAATATCGGAATTTTCCTACACGACATTATCTGGGGCTAAGTTGTTTGTTGTTGATGATATGCACGCACTGGTTTTATCAGATGAGGAAGTTGGATTAAACAGTTGCCATCAGTTGTATCATCATCATCAGCAATACTCTACTAGGACTAGTCAGTCCCGACACTTATAGGCCTTATTAAAGTACTTACAGGGTAAAAACGCAATAATAAAACCTGACCTGAGTACCTATACAGTGTGTTACCATGACCCGGGCTTTTAAATGGGTAATAATACGCATTACTAGCAATCGTTTTCAAGAATTTCAATTATTAATATTTGACAAATATTTAAATTGACCGTAGGGACAGTTAATTTTATTTCCTCCGAACGATCAATGTAACGCGTGTGCTGCTTAGTTGTCAAACGTTGTGAGTGGCTGCGATCTGTCATTGTACAGTCAACCAATTGGAACCCTAGGCCACTCAGGAATCATGTCAAAGTAACGTTATCAATCAGATTGTAAGACATTTCAAACGGCTTTTCATTTTGACATGGTTCTAGAGTGGCCTAGGGTTCCAATTGGTCGAGTGTACTCATTGTCAAGTGCCGATTCATTTTGAAGTATATTGCTTCTCAATTATATTTCTTAGAAAGTTGATTACTTTTAAAAATAGCATTTTTGAAATCTGCATCGCATTCCTCGGTTTCAATAAAAGCCAGTATCATGTTAACAAACTGTATTTTAAATATATTGAGCCTTCACTATGAGATCAACTTAAAAATAAAACATACATGACAGCAACTTTATATACATGTACATTCATATTTATTAGAATTAAGAGTTAATTTTAGCGTCTTTTGGATGGAGTTGAAGTTACAAGCGAGTGGCGATAGATTAAAAGACTACAGAAGGGAGTGTTTTAAGTCGACACTACTTACGAATTTCCTTTTCGCACGTACCTATATCGTACGTCGTTTTTCAGTACCTACAGGTGGCCATCCGAAGTTGATTCAGCCATCGAAGGACCTGACAAAAAATGAACCACTTCTCGCACTAGTGTTGTAGGGTCTGACTTACCACCACCACGTAACATGAATACCTAAATCTGTAAATTACCCTATTACTGACTAAATAAACTAGTGCGTAAAAAAGCACCATCTGCACTGAAAAGATAATTTCGGACGTTTCCATAAAAATGCGAAGGGAAAACATTGGTCTTATTATTATAACATTATTTCATACATATATTGTTAATTTACGTCGTTAAGATATAATTACGTACGTCATCGTTATTCATAAATCCGTAATAAATATTTTGTTAAAGCAAATAAATCCGTAAAATCGTAAAATGTAAAGATCCTTTACAAAGTAGTCGCAGTTGCAAAATGTTCTTCATTTTAATGATATTGTCTATGAAACATTACTTTACATATACATACAAGGTTAGGCTTATTTGCAATTACTTTTAACTGCGGTTAGGTACCAGTTGATAATGATTATGTTGACGTCAACCGTTACCTTCTTACAATGTTTCTCAAGATAATGTTTATTCTTATGACTTAAGTCAAAAGTTATTTGCTAACACGTGCCAAATGTTCCGGAACATAAAAGCATACTCAAGTAAGTAGTTAGTTTTTCGGTATGTACTTATTAATTATTAATTAATTATATAAAACAATTCACTAAGACGTAAGTTGCTATTTTCTGAACAAGTCTCGATGATAACAAAACAAACAAAATTTGCGGGGAGAAAACCTTTTTCAAGTATTATGTGAATAAAACTTTCTAGTAGGAATAACTTGACTGCAGAAGGGACCATGGAAATTAAGTTTCTTAGCAGTGAGAAAAGTTCCACTTTCTATGTAAGTATAAGTTTATATCTCGCAAAGAATATATACTACTGGTCGTATAGGTACATTGTAAACATAATATTTACCGTTTATTGACGCGTGTGTCACCAAGGTTTTCCTCCACAATGGTTACTAGACATCGTTAAAAACACGTGGTTTTTACATAAAACGTGCCACTTTTAACACCATAGATAAAATGCCGGCATGTCGTAGTTCTGCGAAGGTTATTTTGGCACGATCTTCACGCTTGCAATAATAAAATAAATGTTTTTATTGGTAGTCATGAGTTTCAGAAACGAAAGGGGTCGTAAAGGTACGAGTATGTTTTCTACGTATCTCTTTGCGCATAAATATTAAGCAGATGACCTATCGTGAAGTTCCTAAGACACGAGTATGTGTATCTGTTACGACTATTACGAGCGATGGAGAGGGCAATGTTCGGGGTTTCTCTGCGAGATCGCATCAGGAATGACGAGATCCGCAGAAGAACGAAAGTGACTGACATAGCCCGAAGAATCGCCAGGTTGAAGTGGCAGTGGGCTGGCCATATTGCCCGGAGGACCGATGACCGGTGGGGTCGGCGTGTTCTCGAGTGGCGACCACGCACTGGACGGCGCAGCGTGGGAAGGCCCCCCACAAGATGGAGCGACGACCTGGTAAAGGTTGCGGGTCCAATGGATGCGGACAGCTCACGACCGATCTTTGTGGAACTCTCTGGGGGAGGCCTATGTCCAGCAGTGGACGTCAATTGGCTGATGATGATGATGATGATGATGTATCTGTTACTCCAACGTTGGCGTAGGTATCATCGGAGTGATAGGGATTGATGTTAAAGGTTTCCTATTTTCGACGTAGCGACATAAGTGGTAGACCTTTAGAGAGCGTAGCCATGCTAAGATGCCAATCGTTAACCCTCGGTCGCGAATGAAACACAAGTGTCTTTGTCGCACTAATAAGAAAGAGGCACAGAGTGAAAACTACCTATGTGAAACGGTATGCGATACGTTAGCGATATAATATGTACAGATTGGTTATGCACTTTGGTATCCTATAATTCCTATATCATCCAAAGTTATTTCCTTTATCACGAAAGGAATAGGGTTTCTATTCCTTTCGTCGGAATAATCCAAAAAAAGTAAACAAATATATTAGTTAGTACAATTAGTTTTATTTCATGTGTAATCCTCGCGGTAATCGAAGAAAATATTAAATATGGCTGATTTTCCATAGCATTAGATGTCTCTGACACATATCATGAAATACGTTCGCAGATATATTTTTACGTTAATACTAATAAATATCAATAATTCTAACGGCAATTGCCTCTATTGCATAAACTTATTAAAAAAAAACACACAAATATAGGAATCTTATCTAAAATAAAAACTTAGATAAACTAATATATTATAATTTTGTTATAATATATTGTAATTTAATTTTAACTAAAAATATATGTGAACTCAAGGATTACGGTTTTAAGTTGATAATAAAACTAATATCGTGCTCTAAAAGTGCAGGATTAAGGAATAATGCAAGTTTTAGGTTTGTTTATACATTTTTTTGTTTTCTACTGTCGTTTTGTATTAGTTATACATAAACATGTTGTTTAACAATCGAGAACAGTTGTTTTTGTTTATTTTCCTTGTGTTTAACAATTATTCCATGACCGATTTTCGAATGCGTTGAGTTCTTAAGTGAATCAAATGTATACAGTGTCGTAATCATTGAATTTCAATGCATTGTTTTGATTTTGTGGAGAATAATATTGAACCGTTAACAGGATATTCGTAGGTGACATAATATAATCTTCATTTAAGGTTGTGAGCCATTATTTGTAAAAAAAACACTTTCTCGCTTATCAAAATTAGTATTTACTAAATAAGCCCAGAAATATATTTCTAGTTCTAGACTATCAGCTGCCTAATATTTGAATATACGGCAGGTACATGTAGTTTTAATAACACATGTAAGAAATGTGGTAAGTATTTCTTACACAGGTAAGAAATACTTACCACATTTCTTACCTGCGTAATATACAATATTATAGTACCTATAAATATTTACAAGCTAAGTAGGTACATAGTATAAGTAGTTTGCATTAAACCAGTCTCCCAGCACGTACAAACACCGACCCTATTGACTATTTATGACCCTTATTTCAATGCTAATAAAGTACAAGAACGGTAACACGTGGCGGTGTTACTATTGGTACGTGCGGGCAGACACTTGCGCACGCGTCACGCAACCGACTTGACTTTTGACCCTTTGACGTGGTACCTGCGCAAACACTGTCTAACGATGAGGAAAAAACTTAATACCTAAGATTAAATACATACGTTGGTTTGTGAGGAAACTTCCGTCATATGTAATTACAATTATATGAAGAAAATATTTTATGTCATTTCTAGTAATAACTGCGAGAACGACTATTTAGTTTGTCTTTGACGGATAAGAAATTGAACCTGTCGTTTAAAACAGTCTAAATACATAGCATTCCATTACTTAAAGTGCAAGGTGAGCTTAATCGTTTCATTATATTAATAAGCCTATAGTCTAAATTCTCAATTAATTTTCTGTAGGTATCTACAGGGTGTTCCACGAGCTACTGAAAACCTTGAACGGGGTGATTTGGTAGGTTAAACTGAATAACTTTTACTATGGAGCTAACCCAGAAATCTCAAAAAAATTGCCTTTTTCATATAAAATGTCGTGATCGGTCAAAATGTATGAAAAAGACAATTTTTTTTTAATAAATAAATAAATATCTCGGGACATCTTACACAAATCGACCTAGTCCCACGGTAAGCTCAATTAAGGCTTGTGATGTGGGTACCAGGCGACGATATATATAATAGATAGATACATATAGATACTTATATACATAGACAGCCATGACCAAGGAACAAACATTTGTGATAAATAAATACACAAAGAATGCCCTCGCCGGGATTCGAACCCGGAACCTCCAGCTTCGTAGGCAGGGTCACTACCAACTAGGCTACGGAGGCTGACAAACGTTTTAGATTTCGTGATTGGCCCCATATTAAAAGTGAACACCCTGTACCTATGTATTACCTAGTCAAGTAGTTACTGTACTGATTAACATTAAAATTATGCTCCAATCCTGCCCACGCGTCCGTTTACGATAAACGCGGTGGTTGACGTGTGAACGACCTTCGGAATCCTCACTAATAATTATAGTCAGCAATTTTTATAAATTCTCTGTTGTCAGTACCTTTAGAGGACTGCCTATACTATATGTATACTATTAGGTAGTAAGTAGGTATAGTATTTCACACAATCGTGTTGTAATTGAGAGCTTTCAGTCGAGTACCGTGTTTAGGCCACGAAGTTTGCTGAGTGGCCTTAGTAAGGTACGAGATTAAATAAAAATATAACAATTTTGTGTAGAATACTTTTTATATTACAGTAAAATTATGTAAACAAATCTAAATAATGAAATACATATGCCGAAACCTCGGTCTGTGGCCGAAACGAAGTGCAGATCGTGAAATGGCCCCTGCTCTTTGATGTCTTTTTTAGCTAGCACGTAATTGGTCAAATTAATTATAGTTGCCTACGATGTTGTATAATGGATTCATTGTAGTTGAATAGCGAACTTATGATTATAATTTTGAAATAATTCAAACCGTCGAATTCAAGTCGACGGGCAGAAAAAAAAATTTGTAACGTTACACAATTACATAACTTGCCTTATATGTATAGCAAAGAAACCAGTCGATTAGCCTTTCGGGCGCGCGCGCCGGGTCATGACTGAGTCACAGGTCGGCGCGGGCGCGTGCGCCGCACGCGGCACACTGGTGGTCGACCTCCGAATGGCAGTCGCCACTTTTAATCACTATCATCACTACATAGTATAAAATAAAGTCACTTTTTCTGTCCCTATGTCCCTTTGTACGCTTAAATCTTTAAAACTACGCAACGGATTTTGATGAGATGTTTTTAATAGGTAGAGTAATTCAAGAGGAAGGTTTTTATGTAGGTATAGTACCCGTGCGAAGCTGGGGTGGGTCGCTAGTTAGGTATATACTTTACGTACGTGTGTACTATGTAATCATCCTTATAGTTTCGCCATGTCTATCTGTCCGTCTGCGGACAATCTGTGGCCGTTAGCACTACTTAGAAAGCTGAAATTCGGTATCAATATGGTAACAAAATCAATCACGCCAACAAACTGGTAAAATAAAAAGTGGAAAAAAGTGTTTTATTAGGACAGGATAAGCAAAAACTTTCTAAGAAATTTATTTTGCACTTAATAAGGTTGAACAGTTTTTGAATAACTATGGAGTTCTACACTCAGCACGCCCGAAATAAACCAGTCCATTAGAATTTTGGGGGCGCGCGCCGGGTCAAGTCAATAAGAGTTACGGGATGCTTAGACAAGTTGCCAATCGATAATTCTTAATCGTCAATCATAAACGAAAGGCCGCTAACTGTCTTTGTCGCACTAAAATAAAAGAGTGACAGAGAGGGTAAACTACGATACGCTACTAAGCGTTAGCGATTGGCAACTTGGGTAAGCATCCAGGTCGCGGACGACGCGGTCGGCGGTCGCCACTTTTAATTAAATATAGGTAGGTGTGTACCACCATATTTGTTTGATTTTAGCATTCTGTAGCCAAAATGGCTAAATGATTTGATGATTATAGTTTCATCATGTCCGCCTGTCCGTGTGTCACAGTCCATTTACTCTGAAACTGTAAGTACAACAGTTATGAAATTTGGTAAGTATATGTGTTGTAAGAACCGCTCCAAATTATGATACTAAATAGCAAAAAAGGGGTTTATGCATATTAATAAACTCTTTCAACGATTGTTGGTTTGATATTCCTCTTATTGTTTTTGAGACAGGTTGATTTAACTGTAATTTTTATATTTCGTCGCTGTTCCTACAAAAGGCGCTATGTGTTTTATTGCTACTTTACTACTACTGGAGTTGTGGTTACGGTAGTTGTTTACTATCAAGTTGGCCAATTGCTTGATTGCCAACGTCGTGAAATAAAAACAATCTGAATGTTGTTTCAGACGTACAACCGGTTCTTTTATGCTGTTAAAATTTGTATTATACCTACTTAGGTATTCGATAAACCAGAATCAAAACATAGTTAGATATACTTACAGTAAACATAACGTGACTGAGTTCTTAAGTATTTGATGACGAAGCCATTTCAAGAATCTACAGGTAATTTGCAAAAAATATACGGGATTATTCATCAGATGACCAGAGCTGAGTAAGCTCGTCTGGGAATCACATTCTCTCAAAGAGGTCGTTAACTTAGTTTCCGGAATTTTCAAATCACTCGGTGATACCTGCCCGATCTAAGTCGTGCTTATAAGAACCGCAAACCGGTTCCACTGACGTGTGTTGTTTAGCGAGCAAATAACGAGAAGCTGTGACGCCAAGTCATGCAACGTGAGGTGACGCGGCCAATCTCTCCGGTCATTCTGACGTCATGGTCACTTCATGCGGAAACATCCATTATAGATGTCACGACTTCCGAGATATGACGTGATTAGAAGCACGGGTATCCAATAATCCCCCGGAATTATCCACGTCACTATCTTCAGATAAAGTCCCAATCTAATTGAAGCTGAAGTGTAAATAAGTGATGTAATGTTTTGTTCCCTTGTTGCACCATATTTTCTTCATGACGTGTATGGCGCGGTCGCGATATCAGTATCGGTATCTAATCGGTATTGATACGGTTAGCCGTGAAACAGCGTGATATGGGCTCAAATTGAAAACAATGCCTCTCGTAATACTTACTCGTGCCGTCACAGCTATCCGCAGCACAGTTGCTAATACTTAAACAAACATGTTGGTTTTACATTAGCTTCTGTACCCGGGTTTGGTTACTTAGCGCTAAAATCTTTACGAATCTTAGGATTACTTGATACCCAATACCACGGTCATTTGTGTTCATTCGGCGCTTCAGTAAATATTTTCGTAGCTGCAGTTTCGTCGGCACTTGAAAGGGCGGCATTTTTGTCTCGTCGGTGGCGCCGGGATTTGCGGGGCTCGCCAATATTTAGAGACGCAGCCCCTGACTAATGACTTACATGTGCACGCATTTCTCAGACGCCTCTATCTTCGACAGATAAGCGATACATTTTTTCTGTTTCCGTCTTAAGATAGCGCAGCAAAGATTCGCAAAAGGGCCGCTACTCTTAAAATATCACCTGCAAATTAGATCATTAAATCACCGCCCAAATAAGTCTGACGTCTCAAAACCAGAATGAGCTGATGTAATCTCCATCGGTGTCTTTTATGTGTCAAGTCTCAAAGTGATGGTTATCTGCGAAACAAAAGGTTGTACAGACACGTGTTCGTGTCTAATGTTTCTCAGAAATCTTATAAACAAAAAGTTGGATAAATGGTTGAAACAGGTACAGAGGCAAGTGCATGGTCTGTGAACAATGAGTTGATCGCACTTGAGACAGTGACGCTCCGTGGGGGTCGCGTTAATACAATGTGGCGCCAGTTTTTTTGCCACTTGTTGCTCTGAAGACAGTCCCAGAGGTGTCGGGACAAACGACGTGAAATGTCTGGCTTTTGTACTTAAATCCTCAAGTGCTCGGGGACAGGACACTTGACTGGTGATGGCTAATGGCGATGCAAAGAGCAGACGCCTTCGGAATTAACAGAGTACTTACTGACGGGCCAATCCCAGATCCCAGCTGCATCGTAAAATATAAATGCATAAAAACATCTCTACAGGTATGGAGAACGAGAGATGTAGTCAGGTCTTTTCTACATATTGCAAAGTTATGGATCCTTAAATAAGTTAGTAAGGTCTTTAGGTAAAACCGCAGGGTGCCTAAGCGGCATTGATCATTTATGCAGTTACTTATTTTTACCTTTGTATATTTTAATCCAATCCAGCCTTGCAACTGGAGAAAATCTTCTCAACTCGTTCTGTGCTTTTACCTCCAGCGTGAAATTAACTTACTGTCGACTCCTTTCATTGCTTCAATGTAAGTACAGTCGGACTACCGGATTTATAGCGAATTGTTAATTATTGTTTTCATTGTAACCAACGGAGGCGCATAATTTCGCCATACAATATACGACTGGTGTTTAAGTGGATATACGTTGTACGGGAATTACAGGCATTCATGATTTGTTTTTTCCTTAAGGCGCTTGCTTGTTATTCTTGTTTATAGATGCGGGCGTAGATTTATTGAAAGGGATGACTTTGAATGTATCCGCATAGTTATATCCTTGAAGCGGAACAAAGCCTCTTTCATATTTTGTGTAACTGTCCGGGCGTTATTGGGATTCCGGGAATGCTGTAAAATGTAGGAAGGTAGGAACCCTTTTGAATGCGAGCGGGTAAGCCCACGTGCGGGCGGCTTCTCAAACGGGCCGCGGTCGAGGGCTCCTCATTATTGTGAAGGACTTACTATAAATAATAAAATACTTCTAAATTCTTTTCAAAAAGCCGCAACCTACCTTTGTCTGAAAATACACCTCTAAAATATTACTGAGAAGAGACACCGCCAAGTTTGATGTCGGGGTGAATAAGCCTGAGCTTGAAATAACTACATAAGCAAGTAATTTTCTAATATTTATATTCAAGTTTATTCATTACGTCCGTTAGCAGTAAAAATATTAAATTCGTAGAATATTGACTGATGTTTAGGTGCATTACAGTATTTTTCACAACAATAAATATGAACAAATATAATAATATCTGGATATTATTTCTTTCTTGGATCAAAACGGCCAGTGCGATAGTCAAACATTATATTGATTTGACCTTTTAGTTCCTAATAGACATACAGAATATCTACTTGTGTCCAATGTATCTGTTACTAAATTTAGTAAAGACTTTGCCTAGAAAATCTGCGTTTCAACCGATGTGATAATTTATTCAAGTTTGTACAGTTTTTTCCTACAAACAACTTAGTTATTAATAATTCATAGACTTGGCACAGGTATCTTCCATGTCACTAATACATATTTCTTAAGAGGCTGATCTAAATTTTATGGCATATTATAAAATTCTATAATGTTTTTCGGAAATTTCAAGTTTTACAAGCGTTAAGCTTTGTTGTCACCGCGATTTTATGGTCGACCGTAATTATCGCCAACTTTTAACAAAACTAACACAAAACACTCGATTTTACTTCTTATTTTTGTCACTGTAAAGTTCAGTTGAAAGTTGGTGTAAAGTCTAGTGTCGTATCTATGATGTTAATGTGCTTTTTATTGGCGGCTTTTAGAACGTTTTGCTTAATTATAGTACAGCATTGAAATACCGTTAAGGTTAAAAGGGATGAGAGTGGTAAAATAAATATGATGAATTATGTAGGTATATATATTTGTTATGGCTTTTGAGGCGGAAAGCTCCTTGGATGACAACAATGAAAGTAGCAAGAGTTGGATTCAGCTCTTCCGAAGTCTATGGATAAATGATTTGGCTAAGCTCATAATTCTCATCGAGATAAGTGCGACGCCTAGTCGTCGTACCTACTGATCCTATATACACTAGCTTATGAACGACTTTGAATGTGCTTCTTTTTAAAGTAAAAAAAAAAACATGGCCTGTCTTTACATTTTACAACTTGTAGTAGGTCCTTGTTTTTCACCAGAATATGTACCTACCTACTTATTTGTTTATCGTTTAATACAACTTATACATTATTTTTTCATAATATTTGTACTGATGCCTCGAGGCACCCATAAATGGTACTTGGCATTCTTGACAATAAACATCGCTTCGGAAAATAAATACGCTACCAGAAAACTAAAGTAAATTATTTGAGGACTCCTAATGAATATGTGTCTGTAACGAGCAGGCTATTATTTATTATTTAAACCTTTTGATTACAGTATTCCATGTATGACCATTAAAGTAAAATGTGTTAAGAGAAATTGTACTTTCTCTTAAACATAACTTTAATGCTTTATGCTAGAGTCGAGATTCTAAGCATTCAGTTGTTTGACTTGATGCTTTTTTGTTTTAATCGGGTGTATACCTACCGTATGGCCTGCCCGCAGGCTCACAGTAGCAGGTCTGTAATATGATCAATCGATATTTTTATGGCCCCTCTTTTAGCGTAATCACTAGCTTACAAGATGGTTGAAATATATTGAGTGGGAAAATGTGGCAATAAGTCAGTCGGCACTGTTATTGTAGGAATGATTGTATATTTATAAATTGTAGTTGGCTATTATTTTAATATTACACTTTTGGTTATAAGGTTCATTCAACTCGTGTTTACTGTTTATAGTAATGGCAGAAACATACTAATTTCTGTGAGATATGAAAAGCTTGTATGTACTAATGTATTTATTTTTTTAACTATACACTCAGTAGTCCGTATTGCTGGTGGTAGGACCACGTGCAGGGTCCGCCCGGATGGCTACCACCGTCTTACCCGTTAACCTGCCGCTAAATAGTAGTGTTTGCACTGCTGTGTTTCGGTTTGGGGGTAAAATAGCTGGTGTAATTACTGGCATCGATAGAGGCAATCCATCTAAGTCCTCAGGGTAGGCAGCGCATAGGCGATTTTTTGGTCACTATGTTCATGGGTCTCAGTTCCTGTTTTCCATCAGATGGGCTGAGAGCTCAGTTGTCTACCTTCGTCACATAAAAAAAGTAGCTTGCATGGTTGCGAGCTGTCAAACTTATTTGTATGTAAAATAAGATTGTAGTCAAATAAATATAAAGCAAGTAAGTGGATATGGTACATTTACATGGGAAATAGTACATTGTGCATCAAGGGAGGTAAGTACGGAATTACTAACGAGAGTGTTAGAAGCGCGACGCCGTAGGCGGAGAGCTTTTAATGACTCGAGTTAGTATTCCGCTTACCGACCGTGATGCATAGGTACAATGTTTTTCATCACATTTGCCGACAAAAAATAAGTTTAAAGACAAAATATTATTAAATGACGTACTGACATTTCTATTACTCCCTAGGGAATTTCACTGTTCTATTACTCCCGCTACGCATGCAAGCAATGACGCGCTTAGACAGCAAGTGTGCTGAAAAATATAAAAAAATCCTTACCTAGTAATAATGACCATATTTAATCGCTACTCTGGGTAAGGACAGGCGAAATATATCTACGTCTTAGTTGTCAGATAGACATTACGGTTGTTAGCCACCGTGCACCGCCGTGATATAAAAAGCATGGTCAGTTCACGCTGCGTAGTACTAATCCCTGTAATCAGGTACACGACTGCCGCCGGCCGCTTCCGTATTCTACCGAAGACGTAAATAAGTATTTATATATAAATAGTTTTATATTTTATTGACGGCAGTAAGTATACGTTTGTCACCACCCCAACTCTTCTCATGGATGTCGTAAGAGTCGACTAAGGAAAATTGATGTGTCATTGACCAGACATTTAATGAAGATTGATGATGGGCAACAGCATCATCATGATGGACACTAACTGAGATCGCCAATCCGCTTGCACAGCGTGGCGAATCTCCACGCTGTGCATGGTGGAGCGGTGGTGGCGTGGCAATTACCTATGTCACCTATGTGCATTACCTCCTAATGTGTCCATGAGCATAGGTGATAGGAGAAGCTGATGATGTGTATTTGTATATTCAGTAAGTCTATCTTTCATTTGTTTATCTGTTTCCAAAACTTAAGAATAGATATGCAGATGTAAAGACAGTAATACGAGTATAGTACCTACCTACTTAGGTACTAAATAATCGAACCTATTTGCATATAATCCAACCTATTTGCGTCTATACTCATCATTAATGTGTAGAAGGCCTGTGCTGCTTGTTCGTCGACGTTCTAAATCATAAATATACAGGGTGGAAATTCTTTTCGGGTCAGTGAGGGCAGCTACCAGAGCCAGAGTAGCTGCCGCGAAAATGGTCTGGAAGATCTTCCATCGATTTTAAATGAATGAAGATTGGTGTTTACAGATTGGACAAAAACATACAGGCTATAGGAAGAAAATAAACATTTAACTAAAAAAATTTTGATGCCAATCGATCCTGTTTCTGTTCAGGATCAAAAGCTGGTATGGAGCAAAAAAAAAATAGCAAGCTTAATAGAAAAACCGCAAATCGAGCTTCTACAAAATATTATACAAATAAAAAAAAACTTTTTTTTTATGACAATTGATTCCATCTCAGCACGCTAATTAATGTTGCTAAGGTTTTCATCACCTGTTCATCAGAGGCAATGGGTAGAGTTTGGAAGTACCCATATCGTATCTATAATATTTTTAACGACTACCGGTCATTTAGTTTTTACACTCAGATTAGTTCGAAGAAGCTGACTCAATGGGCAACGGATTGAGATTTCTGTTATAAGTAAACTGTATTAACGATGCGGTTTTTTAGTTTTACGTATTGATGAAGGTTTGATAGGACGTTATCAGGTTCTCAGAATACGATTTATATTTTCTTAGTTATTTTCCTTGATGTGTTCAATCGTCTCTTGTCATAATCACAATCAGAAGATAGTCTGAATAGAATTTGAGACAAATGAAGACGATAAATAGGAGTAGGTAATAGATATCTTAGGACATCTTACATAAATCGACCTAGTCCCACGGTAAGCTCAATTAAGGCTTGTAATGTGGGATATCGCGCTTCGCCTCGCCTATTAAGGCGACGATATATATAATAGATAGATACAAACAGGTACTTACCTATATTTATAGACAGCCATGACCGTTATGACCAAGGAACAAATATTTGTGATAAATAAATACACAAAATTGCCCTCGCCAGGATTCGAACCCGGAACCTCCAGCTTCGTAGGCAGGGTCACTACAAACTAGGCTACGGAGGCTGATATTTACGAAGTTATCTT
The DNA here is from genome assembly GCA_025490895.1 of Thaumatotibia leucotreta. Taxonomy (NCBI): domain Eukaryota; kingdom Metazoa; phylum Arthropoda; class Insecta; order Lepidoptera; family Tortricidae; genus Thaumatotibia; species Thaumatotibia leucotreta. The sequence continues at coordinate 17,533 of JALPQI010001542.1, read as the reverse complement.
AATTAAAGCAATGTAAAATAAACGGAGTTTGAAGCGATTATTTTAAATAGAGTAATTTCAGAGGATGGTTTTTGTATCAGTATTGTTATGTACCTGTGCGAAGCCGAGGTGGGTAGTATTGTTATATAATATAATATTATCTCCGTACTACCCAACACGTACCTCATTTATTTAAAATTTATAAAAGTATACGTGACTGTTCATAAAAGTTTACTCATTAATTAACTCTAATTATTATTTGTTGTAAGCAAACACAAGCTAGGCTAATTCTAGTACCAGTTATTATAACCACAGACCCTGTCATGTGGTAGGTATGTTCGGGAGCATAAACATGTTTATATTGTTAACCCTTAAGTCATTGAAATAAGGTGTAAAACTGTGTAGATCATTTTGCCTTCGACTATAACCTAGATAGGTAAGGTACTCACTTTTAATTGTTATTATTTTTTATAATTTCCTCTCAAGCCGGTTGTAAAAACTAAAGCTTCTTTTATTTTAGAAGATGATTTTATTAGAAAACTCATAGAAGATTGAAATAATATAAGAAACACAAATACGTGTATTTATTAACTCGTAATTATGCGTAATGGGGGAAGGTAAATCTGCTCATCCCCGTGTTTTTTGTATATTATTAAACTACTTAGGGTTATAAGCCCATTAAAACTAACAAAATGCATCTCGTTGAACTTTTACAGCGCAATAAGTATTTATATTCTTTGTAAGTACTTATATACGATCTGTATCTCAATTTCTGGCGCTAAACTACTAGATCTTAGCCCTCATTCGTATTACATATTCACCCTGTATAAATGTTCTAGATATTTTCTGTCTTTGAATTTATTTTCATTTTTATTATACACCGTGGTCTCTAATAACCCGAAAGATTATAACCACGCATTTTTGATGTAAAAGCAAACAAAAAATATTATATGACTTTTGTAATTTTTGGCGAAAAAAAATATTTTTAATTTTTATTTTCAATTGTTTTTTATTTTAGAATGTATTTTAACATAAAAAGTAAAAGTTATTCATAAAACTAGCACTTACACTGAGTGTTAAGGTTTTTTTTTACAAAAACCTTATATTAAAAGGTTTTATTTCTCACTTTTTGACATCTATTAATGAGGTTAGTGAGACTATTCTCCATAATGGCACCAACGCCGATAAAAAGACCTTTTGTACCGAGTTACAATTAGAAAATATGTTGTTTTTAATTGGTAATAACTCTGAAACTAGGCGATATCCAGAAAAGTTTATACGACATTATAGTTTCTAAATGTGGTCAGGAACACACTGTTAAAATCTTTCGGGTTATTCGAGACCACGGTGTATTATAGCTAACTCTTTAGCACTTAAGTTTAGTTTATAGGCAATAGATAGAAACGTGAGTAATTAAGACTTGTGTTATAGATATCTGCGGTTTTAGATATACAGCTTCCGCTGCCATTAAAACACAGTAAACTTATTTTTACCAGTACGTAGGTATTTCAATTCATTCCTCAGATGCATTGTCGTGAGATGATAACCAATGTGGTAGGTATATATAAAGGTGCGTTTAAACCAAAAGAGCATTCGCTGTTCTAGCGCCCGTTCTACGAAATCAACCAATCACGTTTTGTGTACCGATCGAATTTCGTAGAGTGGGAGGTTAGAACAGTGAATGCTCTTTTAGTTTGAACGCACCTTTAATATGTGGATTCGTTGGATTTTGGTCAAAAACGCTTTATTTAGTTTAGTATTAATCTAGTACTAAGATTTCAAATGCGATGTATATTGCTAATGAATTAATAAATGAAAAATGAATTAATGAAAATATTAAGATGTTTGAAAATTTTTCGTAGGCATCCCACAGCGCAAGCACAACTAACTACAGCGTTAGGAAGAAGTGTTTTGAATTTTTTTCTTTATTTACCTATTATTACAGTACATACTATTTATCGACTGATCAAGTTAGTGTAATACCTACCATAGGTTCTATAAACTTGGGTCAAAATTATTTTCGTCGTCTTGTTTCATACCACTCTGTCACGCTTTTAGTTGCTGTTTCGAATCAGTACCTATATAAAAAATCCGGTGTACTTGTATTTCTTTTTCACGCTAGATTTTAATATATACATCAAAAATTAGAAACAAAGCATCATCTCATACAAAAATCACAACTGTGTCACATTTTTTAGAGATACAAAATAAAAGTGCATTCAGACCAAACGAGCATTCGCTATTCTAACCCCCTACTCTACGAAATTCGATCGTTACACAAATTTCGTAGAGTGGGGGATAGAATAGCAAATGCTCGTTTGGTCTGAATGCACCTTAAGACAACGAAAATAAATTTGACCCAAGTAGGTACCTCTAACTCACTCCCGTATTATCATAGTCAATAAACTGTTTCAAATAATTACTCGTACTATGCTATCAGGTTATATCTCATTGAATATCAAGACATATTCAATTACTCGCCGCAGCGTGACCGATTACTGATGATTATAATTTTTCACGTCACGTTTATTCGAGCACTCGTCCTCATACATATATCAGCTCCGTTCGAAAGCTAAAATTCATTAACGAGAACTGCATTTCGACAAGTCATTGAGAAACTAAATTTTAAACGATTATCCACTTTATGATATTTAAATACGGTTGTCAATTTATGTAACTGTATTTAAAATAAGTTGGTTTTTGGTTAGGATTCAATGAGTAAATGTCAAGTATTAATAATGCGTGCGCTCAATTGATTGAAACCTTCTCGTAATTGTGAATGATAGATTTTACTCTGCTCGCAAAAAGTACCAGTAATTGAAGGATTTACATAGTTCATTAATATAGGAGTAGAATCTGTCACGAGCGTTGATCAATATTGGTAAAAAGTTTATTAAAGAAGTTGATGGCGCCAACGCGCAACGGCTCGTTATACAAGTCAATTTTTAAACGTCATGCATTTAGTGTCGTTTGGCCATTGGTTGACTAATGACTACGTATTTAAAAACCGAGTGAAAATATTCTGATGGGAGTAAACAGAAAATAGGCTTAAGCGGGAATTAAATTTTTTTTTTTTTTTTTTTTAATACCACGTCGGTGGCAAACAAGCATACGGCCCGCCTGATGGAAAGCAGTCACCGTAGCCTATGGGCGCTTGCAACCCCAGGGATGTCACATGCGCGTTGCCGACCCAATAAGAACTTGTACCTGCATAGATACAATGTATGAGTTTACACACTTTACACAGTTTTCATGAAATACGTATCTTTTAAGGTAAGATTGATATTTTCTTCTTCATTTTTTTATTTGATAAACGGATTCATTAGAAAATAAGAGTGATCATTTATAAATTTTATAATCGGTTTCTACACCTACCTCTTCTATTAATTTCATAAATAATACTTTTTGTATTCGATTGATACTGATTCAGTCCAATTGAGAACCTCTGTTACCGATCAATATACCGACGTATCGAAACACAGTGATATATTTCTTCCATTATTTATTATTATTTCTTTATTAATATATTCACAATATAAGATTCAACGAATGAACAAACTTTCAAATATGTCAACGTTTTAATGGAAAAACCTTGAGTCTAAGAAATTTATAATATAAAAAACAAGGGAAAAAAAAGAATAATTCACATCTCTGCATTAATGAATGCTGGATATGGCTGCTCTGCGACCATATATAACATGGACGTCTAACGCCAGCTCAAAAATGCCCCAACGAACAATTTTTCAATTGTGCCAAGATGGGCAGGACATAGCGCTTTTCTTAACGCCGCGCATGTTTCGGCGCAACATCTTTGACAAATCCACAATTAATTTAGCCAATCAAAACTTTGATGACCAATCACAACTATTTTTAAATGGCGGTTTAATTTTTTATAGGTTGATATTGAAATTCATTACCGTGATGCTTTGAAGAGGGGGTGACACATAGCACAACTAAAATTCAGGACCGTTTACGAAAGGCAATTTAGTATGGCGTGCGGCTTCCATGTTTTATTTGTTCGTTGTGGCTGCTCCATCATCAAACCCCAACAATTTCGCTGCGGGTTTGAACTTGTGGCGTTCCTCGAATACACATGCTCCAAATCGAGCTTGATGTTCGAAAATGCATTTTTTTTGCACCCAAACCTACGAAATACCCTTATTAACACTAAAGTGGGTCAATTATAGGACTATTAAGTAACACATTAATTAATGGTTCTGTTAATAAACTCTCAAAAAATGTTCAAATTCGTTTGTCCTTTTCCGTCCTGTTTACATTTATTTATGTTAGAAAGAGGTAGAATTAATTGAATGCCTTTTAAGTAGTATGAATAAAGAGGCTGAGGTTATAATTGATACCGTAAAACCCGCAAAGTAACCAATTTTTTGTAAGTTAATATGCAGTCCAAAGTATTCTAAACTAAATTAATTATACCATTTCGGTTCCACCAAAGCAATCTCCAAATTAACTTCTAGTTGATTGCTCCAAATTGGATTTTTATGTTTTTATTCATCTCTTCTAAATGTATTTTCTCGAATCAGTTTATCTCCAGCTGATTAACATTATACTATTAGATGTTCATGGGCGGCGGTAGTTGCTAACCAGCAGACGATCTGCCTGCTCTTTGGCCTCCTATTTCATGAAAAAAGTATTGATATTATTTATGAATTAGAATGATTTTCGTGTGGTTAAGGTGCAATTAGACCAAATGAGCATTCGCTCATTCTACCCCCCATTCTACGAAACTCGTTCGTTACACAAAACGCGATTCGTCGAAATTCGTTGATTTCGTAGAGTGGGGGATAAAATGAGCGAATGGGTAAATCCACAAGACTGTAACGAGAGTTACCAATTCTTTTGTATGTTCTCATATTAATTAAGTACATTTAAGGGTCCACATACATATACAGTACACAGTACAGGGCTAGGCTAGACGTACGGAAACTCAACTTTGATTAATGAATTTTAAAACATACGAAAGAATTGGTAACTCTCGTTACAGTCTTGTGGATTTACCCGAATGCTCATTGGGTCTCAATGCACCTTATAAAACGAAATATATGCGTTACTGCGTGGTAACAACTAAGATGGGTATAATTTTTTTTTTTTTATGCTATAGGTGGCAAACGAACAGACGAATCGCCTGATGGAAAGCGATTAACGTCGCCCATGGACACCCAAGGCAACACCAGAGGCGTCGCAAATGCGTTGCCGGCCTTTAAGGTGGGAGTACGCTCTTTTCTTGAAGGTTTGAAGGTCGTATCGGTCCGGAAACACCGCTTGTGACAATTCGTTCCAGATTGTAATTAATTAATTAAATAATTAATTGATGACAATTATAAGATTGTAACTAAGATACTCATCTTAAGTAAGGTACTGTGTGTGGCATTGTTTTAATTTTACGCGCGATAAGTTGGACCTAGTTTAGGAAAAAGGATCCAATCCACAAAAAGCTGTCTGAATCTTATGTCAAAAAGTAAAGTCATTAATTTCAGTAGCAAATTTCAAAGGTTGCATCCTTTTTCCGTAAAAGCCCAAAAGTGATTGGGTGCTTACTTTTGTAAAGTGACGTCACCCAGAAACTTGAGTACCTAACTATTGGAATTCTTTACCAGCATTCCTCATACCTATAAGTTGGGATCCTTTAAACGAAGCGTGAAGAAGCATCTAGCGGGCCAGCAAGGCGGTGGCAACTGACAGGTTACTGCTGGTCTCCTGTTCGTTGCCGCCGCGATTTGGGCTGCACTTTTCACTTACGATCAGGTGAAGTGGAGCCACTTTGTTGTGCCAATATATAAAAAAACTATATACTATGTAGGTACTGAGTACCATTTGCAGCGAACTGCAGTGTTATTCACTAAGGAAACCGCCTTGCTATCAGCGCTGTGTCAGCGCTGCAGCAGCGTCGAACCTAAAAATGGTATTCACTAATGCACTTTAAACGACACTAGCGCTCGGCGACGAATGCAGCGTGAGCTGGAACTATACTGCGTCGAGAGTTACCGCCTACAGTTCGACGACGAGCTGTTCTACGTTAGTGAATACCGTTTTTCGCAGCGCTGCGCTCGACGTCGAAGTGAAGGCTGTCTCGTCGTCGAGCTCGTTGATGAACGCAGCGTCGAGTGTGTGAATAAGAGAATAGCATAGCTGTACTTGTTTGTTGTTGTTTTTGAAAACATGATGCCAAATAAAATCTGTCTATGTCTATGTCTACTGTCGCCACGGTGCTCAAAAAGATCTGAACACGCACTCTAACGCCATCACCATAGAGGCCTGCTCCGATAATTATGAGCACCCAGGCCGCTTCGATATATCTGATAGCGACTGTATAAACACAGGTAAAAAAGCCGTCGTGAATGGCTCGCCATGAATGGCGCACTAGTAAGTATTCAGTTATTCACGCGAGCTAATTATCTTTGCACGTAGGTAGTAGCGGTAATTGAAAACTACACTATCATGAGTACCAAAACATAAGGTTGTATATTTCTTTTCATCACACTTGCTGTCTAAGCGCGCCATTACTTGCGCGCGTAGCGGGAGTAATAGAAATGTCAGTACGTCATTGAATAATATTATGTCTTAAAACTTATTTTTTTGTCGGCAAGTGTGATGAAAAACATTGTATGCATCACGGTAGGTAAGCGGAATACTAACTCGAGTCATAAAAGCCCTCCGCCTAACGGCGTCGGGCTTCTAACACTCTCGTTAGTAACTCCGTACTTACCTCCCTTGGTGCACAATGTACTATTACAATTAGGATGGTTCATCAACAGTTCAAATCTTGTGTAGACTACATACTGTCGTGGTTATGTGAAACAGGTAGATAATAGGTAGGCGAATACCTAATGAAAATCTCTTTAAAATATTAGTTACAGTTATTAATGTTATTATACTTGTCTTATTATTTTATAATACTTCTTAAAATGCCTCTGAGACTTTTGTACTTTTTGTTAAATTACGAAGTGTTTTTTTTTTCCACAAATATCTACTTAATTTAAGCTGCCTTTCGATTTCACCTACCTAGAACTACCTAGAAGTCAATTTGCGATTGAATTAAATTGGATAGGCTAATTATATGTAGAATTAATTAAAATAATTTACAGGTTTAACACGTACGAATATAAGTTAACCTTCTATTAATTAATCAGCAAAGTAAGTAACTATATTTTTTGTATAACAAAATATAATATATAAAAGTCATTAATATTTATGAGTAATTTTAAAAAGCAATCAGGATTTCAAATTGATTCCTAAACATCGCTTGCATTATTCATAAATTGATTGCGGATTTAAAATACTGTAAATACCTATGATAGATGAAAGTTGATTGAAATATGCAGGTAGATGATTAAAAGTTATCGGACCTCAAAAAATATCCCTAAACAATTAAAGAAAGATAATCTCTAGTCAAATCCGTGACGCGCGCCCGCCCACACGAAACGCTTGTAAAAAACCGTAAATCGTAAGAAAGTCCGGTACCTACAAGAAAAGTGTTATAAGTATAGCACACACGTACGCATCTCTAAGAAGTCACGCACACACGCGCGCGTCACCCATTAGTATGTGAGGCGTCGGACAAGGCTATGCGCGTGCTCGCCGCTCGCTCCACGGCTTCTTATTATTATTTATTGTTGAATAATGTGAATGGTAATGCGTGGTTGTTCACGATCCCGCATAACACCTGCCGTCTTTTCCCACAGTCGGAGCGGGCTGGAGGCGCGCGCAGGAAGTGCGCGGGTGCGAGCGAGACGGCCTGCGCGCGTGCAATGCGCGTGCGGCGACGCGCGCGCGCACGCCAGAGCGGGACGCAGCATGGGACGCGTAGCACCGTAGCTTCGTAGCGCTGAAAAAAAATGCGACATTAACGTTAGACGCGAGGAAATTAATGACATGCGGAGATCGCCCGTCAATGTTTGAGTTAATTGAAACGGCTCAGTAAATTGTAAGCGCACGCTGAATTATATGATCGGTTCTCTATTAGCTACCTACAATTACTGGTGCTATCACGTGCAATTGCCTTGTGAGTTATAGATAATGTTCCACGCACATTCATTATGGATATATCCTAATTTACGTACCTGTTCGTATTTTTTTCGTATCATTATGAGGCTATTTATTACTTAGTATATTGTCGCAAACTATATAGCATAATAACTCCTCATATGGACAAGGAAACCTTGAAGGTTATTATAATTTTCGTAAACAACACGGTCGTATCGTATCGCAGCATCTCTGTAAATGTCATGTAATTTATTATGCAAATTAAGTGTTTTTATAATTCTTCGCGAACGGGTGCCGTGGGCATTGAGCGTATTTTTTAAGAAACAGTTTCTGCAAAGTCGACTGATTGCTTAATTTCTTTTGAGATTTTGAGGGTTGATTACTGCTTAATAACCGGTGTCGTGCCGCCGCAAATGCCGAAAATATTCAATTTGGTTCAATAATAACTGTACACATATCACGAAATCAATGCGATAAATCGGCGAAACCAGTTCATTAATTAAGATTTTTGTTTACAAAAAACGATGTAGAAGTACTTAGGTAACTGTAAAAAATATATCCTGGGTCGCGTTTTATAAAGTTACAATTTACAATTTCGCTGTTTGCCTCTCCTTCTAGCCAATATGTGAGTGCGTCAGAGAGGCAAACAGCGAAATTGTAAATTGTAACTTTATAAAACGCGACCCTGTAATGTTATGATATTTCTAAAGCGTCGTTTGGAAAAGAATAGGCAATCGAAGAAGAACTCATGAAAATTTTGAAGAGGCGGATCCAAGATGCTGTCAGATAATAAGGTATCGAGTTACTGTGCATTGTTGATACCGCTTCCTTGTTCGGTATAATGCCGAAGACGAAGCAATTTTCCTGTTATGCTCACCGTCAATACAACAATGTACAACTCGATATTACGAAATAGCCACAGAGTGAATAGACACCCCGGATGTGCGCAATTTAGTTTCGTTCAACCCAATGAATGCTCCTATAGTTCATTTAACAATAAAAATTGCTCATCCCGTGTCTTCAATGATTTTTCAACGTCCGAAATTTAAATTCTGACCATGTAAACTTGACCTTATAGCTCAGACTTAGGGTATATTTTTATGCATAGTTTCGTTACAGATTTATTTTTGCATAAGGAATTGTCCACCCTGTAGGTCAGTCTATTAAATCGGGTTGTTAAGGACCGGATGGGACTGTATCATGTTTCAGTGATTTACAACATGTTGCTTATGTTACGTCACCTTATACTTTGTTTCGATTTATATTTGTAAGAGCCATATTGTGATAACAACTTAGGTAAACGCACGTGTAGGAAGTGCATGGAATTCAGTTATAATATTAGGTTTTTGTTGCCATTTTTTAATTCATTTGACTTGTGTACCTATCTCGTATATATATACCGTAAAAATAGAATTATCTGTATTTTTATATATATTTTAAAATCATTCACACTTTAAATAATTATATTGTATCAAGTTCTTTCCTAAACAAATAAACATGGTGTAGTTACTTATGTTATGATACGTATTAATATTTTGGACCCATCGTCTATTGCTAAAAATCTTTAAAAAAAATCTGTTTAGTGATGGCGACTGTCAAAAATTTTTTTTTTAATTTCAAACGTGCGGTACGTTACGCAATTTAACATGTAAGTGAGTGTATATTATTTCACGTGTAACATCAATTGTAATATAAGTAACTAGTGATCCGAAGTATGGATGCAAAACTTGAAAAAAAACAAATGGACGCGGAGAGCTGTATCAACAGCCATTATAAATACAAGTCTTATACATTCATCATATACATCCACAATTCCACAACAAGAAATATTGAAACTTCGGGATTTGTCACTAACGTTCCTTTTTTTATTGGTTACTCCTACATGCGCTTCATCTCAAAACGTATTGTTTTGTTAAAATGTTGCGCCTACAGTTCCGATCACTAAACATAACAATGTAAGCCTCTTTCACCAGTGAGGTCTACCGAAGTCAACGCAAAATCTGTCATCTTAAGCCATCGGCTTTACACATCAACGACGCAGCATCAATGATTGGGTTTTTGCAACATTTGGCCGACCCTGAGTGGCGACCAAATGTGCTGAAATCCGACCTGGGCTCTTGGCTAGTGCTGCCAAAGGCGTAAAGTTGTATACACTTTTACAACCTCAGTCCATAACATAAGGTTTAAAATAGTTTACTTATATACGACCGTATATGTATAGGTACCTATTTGCGCAGAGATTCGCCACATGTCGCCAAATGGCGTGGCAAAGGTCGACTAAGGTGGCATTTTTTATGGTCTTCCGTGTTTATGTCTTGTTAAATCAGGCGGGTATGGCGTGTACTTGGAAATAGGAGATAAATCACTGAAGCCTGCAGTGCCAAGTTATTGCTAAAAAAAGTATTTAAAGTCTAATAAATGACTGTAGTCAACGGCTGGAGATACCACGAGCCGATATGCGTTGCATGAAGGTAGATAATATTTGTTTTGATTTCGATCATTTTGATCATCAACATCATTTCCGGCATAACACGTCCACTACTGAACATAAGCCTTCCCTTTGGACTTCCAAATACATCGGTTGGAAGCGACCTGCAATGCAACATCGTCTCCCGGCGATTTTCTTAACGTCCATCTTGTGGGTGGACGTCCTACACTGCGTTTTCGTTTGTTTGTACAAAATTTGAAGGTATGTCGATCACTTACTAGCACTTATACATCATCCGCAGCTAAGGGGAGATAGATAACACCTCATTTATTTTAAAATGGTACGTTTCCCATTATTAGCCTGCCACTATAATTACTAAAAGAAGATACAACTCACTATACGTTTCCGTCCACTATCATAAATGGTCGTTAAAGATAGGCGTAAGACTATATTTCATTGTAAGTAATTCCACTGGTAGCAATTACTCTTAACAAACGACTGGTAAGAGAGGTAGCTTTCGCATAAATCTACATCTCCATTACAGTTCTAACCCGTTCACGACCACGTTGCGAATTTCGAATGTCCATATCCATACCATAGTTATTTTATTGTATTTTTTTACGTCTCGCTTGTTCTCGTTTCGTCTTGAGTCTCGGTAGCAGAGCACGTGCGATGTGTTAAAGGCAGAGCGTTCCCACGCTCGCTCGGGCCAGACTGCCCTCCTCTCCCCGCTGCCCTCACCGCCCGCGGCGCGTGATTCCACGGACACTCGTGCCAATGAAATAAACTGCCCGCACCGCGCGTACCAATTGCAAAACTATCCAATGAAAGTGGCGGAAATGGCTTACTTGAGTTGAGTAATGCTCGTTAACGGCTAGGGCCATGCAATTACATGTAATTGGTGTAGTCGTGGTGCGACTCTTTTGGTTCACAAGGCTTTGGCCATTAGTGCGGAGTCACGTTCGTTGCATTTAAATCTGCTGGTGGAATTGTCTGTAAAGACCGAGATATACTTATCTAATCTTGTTCTCAATGTAAATAAGGTGCTATTATATTAAAATAAGGTCCTGGCGACCCACGTCACTGATAGTATATTATGGTCTTAAAAAGAGGCTCATGGTAGGAAGTCAATAAGACCTTGGCAAATTCTTGTAAATGTATTATGTATGCGACGGTAATTCTTCTGCCATGAGCACTATCAGCATCTAACTCCTTTACCTGTTAAATGTCTGGAAAATTTAGATGTTATAGTTTTACTAGTAACTTAGATTTATTGAGTACCTATGTAAATATGCCAAACTAACATATACCTACCTATTTATCGTCATGGTCATGCTTACCAATTCCCTTAAAACCTTATTAGTATTGTCACTAAGTCTGGCTCTACGTATATTTATTTATTTATTTATTTAAGCTTTATTGCACAAAATACAAAAAAAAATGTACAAATGGCGGACTTAATGCCTAATGGCATTCTCTACCAGTCAACCATAAGGCCAAACAGAAAACGAATAAAAAGGTGCAAAAAGAGACAAAAGCAATGTTATTGAAATCTAAAGCAAACTAATTATATCCATATATATAATTATACAATACGAATACATAAATACAATAGTATAATATACTACTACATATTTCCTACATACATACATACATAATGATAATGATGGACACTATTTACGTATACCTAGTTTATAATTATGATATTTGCAGCACCCACTCAAATCTCAAAAACAAGAAGTAAACAAGTCCCCAAGCAACCCAAATTGAACATAGCACACGATAAATCGTCGCTACACTTACTCAGCTTCGGATCTAGAACAATCAATTCATGGAAATGTCACCTTTATTTCATGCTTGATACGGGTGGTTTTCTCGTCAAGTGAGTATTGCAGATACGAGGTTTTGTAAGTACAGCGGCGAAATAGCGCTAGCCGCGGTTGCTGAACGCGGTGACATTGAGCGCGTGCGCTCGCATGCGCCAGCGCACCTCAGCCGACTCCGGCTACCGCGAACTTCGCAATTCGCAAATTTCGATGATCTTTAGGAGGAAGTCATTAAAACAATTTCCAGCTTGGTAGGAGTTCATTCCGCGAAACGTTTATGTTGATGTAGTATAGAGCCAACAAACCGCGAAAATCGAAATTCGTAAATTTCGAGGATTTTTCTCTGTCACTCCAACGACGGTATCATATGATATTAGAGTGAGAGAGACAAATCCTCGAAATTTGCGAATTTCGAAGTTCGCGGTAGGGCCGCAGGGATTTTTATCCTAAAAGGACAAATTTATCAGTACGGATTTCAATATTTTTTATAAATCATAATCTTAAAATCAGCTTGTCTAAAAGTTATACATGGATTTTTTTTTATGATGAGATTAGTTTTGTTTCATTTAGTCCTAATCTAAGCCTGATATCGTGAGAACGCTCTAAATACCTAGTTTTTGCAACAGATTGACCAATTACGGATGCTTAAGATGATAACTTTTAGTTCAGGTGGACACGTAATAATTAATGCTCTTGTGTTTTTAGGTCATATACAGAAATTAGCGAATTTCCTGTGGTCATTCGAAAAGTTAAAGATATATAAAAGCTTAATTTTCATTCATTCTCTTAATTCGCATAAAAATGGATCGCGTTTAATACCTATGTTAATATGTATATACTTATTACTTACCATGAATTACACTAACATAAGCTGTTAACATATCACATGCAAACATATTTCTCTTTCATAAAATAAAATTCTGAAAAACAGGTTGTTTTAATTTAACAAACGAGCTAAGCTTTTTTAGATCACACCCAGTTTGTGATTCCTGTACATATGTGAAGGAAAGGATACTTTTTACACACAAAAAGGCATTCCCACTAGTTATAATCCATACATAGCTAATCGGTATGTCTGCTAAGCTAATCAATTCCAAGTATGTTTTCTAGGCTGATATCTAGATATGGCGAGAAGAGTTGGTTAAACTATTTTTCTACAGAAAATGTTAACTATCCCTGGGAACTTTTAGCTCGTAAGAATAAGAACCTACATAAGTTGATAATGGAGCAATGAAAATTAGCTAAAAGCAAATGCGCTTTAAGAGTTCGTTCAGTTCAGACACCAGGACAATTTTACCATACAAATTTATGACAATTATGGCTTTTGAAGCTGTAGGTGTAGGTAAATAACTATCTGGGTCGCGTTTTATAAAGTTACAATTTACAAGTTTGCTGTTTGCTTCTCTGCTCTCTTTCTAGCCAATACGTGCGTGCGTTAGAGAGGGCAAACAGCGAAATTGTAAAATGTAACTTTATAAAACGCGTCAGGGGACAATCTTACAAATATATAATGTCATGTTGTATATTAGTGTAAGATGTTAATAGTGTAAGATTGTCCATGTTTATCTTAAGTCTTCCTGTAGACGAACTGTCTCAACAGTTTTAAAGGACTTTTGTTAATTTTAGAACTATGTAGTACTCTTAATAAATAAATAATAAAATAAATAATAAATAACTAAGCGACATAATCCCAGAGTAAGCTCAATAAAGGCTTATGTTTTAACTAAGCGACGTTAATATAATAGGTAGGTATGTATGTACATACCTACCTATTATAATTGTTATACTCCATTATTTTGGCAACACAATATTATACGTATGTAGTCTTTTTGGCGTTGCCTGATCCGGCCTAGGTACATACCTAGGCCGGTATTGGAGTATAACAATTGATATTAATATTTATGTATATCGTCTATGGGTTTTCGATGCGTGGAAAGGAACAAATGTTTGTGATACACATAAACGGCGTCGACGAAGGTAGACAATAAGCTCTCAGCCAATCTGATGGAAAGCAGGAACTGAGGCCCACGGACATAGTGATATAAAAATCGCATATGCGCTGCCTATCCTGAGGTCTTACATGGATTGCCTCTATCTTACCCCAAACCGAAACACAGCAGTGCAAGCACTGCTATTTAGCGGCAGGTTAACGGGTAAGACGGTGGTAGCTATCCGGGTGGACCCTGCACGAGGTCTTACCACCGGCAGAAAATTCCAGGTACCTACGTCAGCAGATTAAATACGACAGAATCAGTGTAGCTGCAAATGTTAATAGGCTACGGTAACTTCATGCCATCAAGCTGTATGTAGATATGTTAACCACGTATAAAACATAGGTCTAAAGATGTAAAGGCTATAAATTTACTGATCATCATACATCTACAACAAGGAAGTAGGAAGTCTAGTATTTGCGTAGTTACTAGATACGTGTAGCTAATGGTCCCTTGGCTCCGGTGTCATGACATTACACACCCTTATCTTTGGACATGACCCTTATCTCTACCAGGAAGGCTGCTGCGTTCCCTGACCTTAATTTATACTAAGGTCGAAGACAAGCACTTAATAAAGTCTACCATTTTGATTTTTATACAAAAAACTATAGCTCACTCTAGAAAATTATTGTACGCAGATTAGCAGTCTATATTAATGTTTTGTTCTTAAGGTTAAGCTTCCGCGATACAGCTATAATTTAACCGCTCATAAATCATAAAAACAATAGACGAACACAAACCTATATAAAAAACACGCAACAATACGTTGGCGCGCATGCGCGAGAAATTCTCAAAGAATCGAATGAGTAACGGAGCGAGATCGATTATCATTTTCATACAATCGACCATCTAAAGGTCACGCGTAATGCCATTCAACGTAAACTAATCTATATTGAAGAAACTACGAGACACGTCGCGCAAAACGTCGCAAGTCTCTTCCAGCCTCAAGCGATTTCTTGTCTAAAGTAATTGTAATATAGATGATTATGGTGTGATGGAACATATTCAAGTTAACTATTAAGATCATTTGTAATACATGAAATACGCGACGTAAGTTATCGGAATATAGGACCTCCGCGTAAACGCGTAAGACCGAAAATGCCACAGGCTAGTCAGCAACACTGTCGTGTGTATCGCGAAGCCAGGAAGCCCATTGTTGGGTCACGTTCTCACAACTCCCCTTTTCTTCGAGGGGGAATAAATAATTGCACTTTTTTCTGTCGCATATGGCCAAGGAAACGGGGGATTGTGCAAGACCGTTCCCACGATTCGCCCCTAGGGTATAAAGGCCGATTGAGGTCAAGAAAAAATACGTGCTAGCATAATGTGAGGGTTTCTTTTGTAGCGGCAGATGCGTCTAGGGTTAAGTGTGGAATCGCATCTGAACTTGTATTGATGCGATATTGTTTGGGATTCTTGTTTGACAGGATGAAAACTTTGTCCACGTAGGTACCTTTTTTATTGCGCAATTACATTATATTATTTTGCAATCTTACTAAAATATTAGGATGTTCAACTATGTATTATTATTTATTTTCTAAACATATATAATTATATATTTATTTAACATACAACCGAAACTTTTAGAGACTTGACAAAAAAATCGCTACCATCAATTTTCAAAAAACGATAACAGTAAAAAGCGGAAAACGTAAAGAGTTGTACCGATAACCGTAAAAAACCGAAACGCGACGCTCAAACAAACACTTTTTACTAAACACTCTTAAATGCCATATCTCGACAAAATTTCAAGGGTTCCAATTTCAAAATCCACTCGCCACTACAGCCGCCATTAGAGATATAAAAACCGTTGAGAAAAAAAAGGAATTGCACCTTTTCTAAGGCGTTCTATATTTGAAAACCCGTCGCGTTCCCACGATCACCCACGCCAGTTGCGCCTTCTATCTTGAGTTTTTTGTGCCATTATAAAGGCGATATTTATGTAAGCACACGTGAAGAGACGTCGTATGTATAATTTAAGAATAATAATGATAAGTAAGGAATCTCAGGATAATTTTTGTATTATAATGCAATTTTATTAAACGCATTGTCTTTTGGTGATTGAGGCATCTGATGTTTATACCTCATAAAATTTGCATGACAGCAAGTTACTTAAGTAACTGTTTTTTTTGTATAATTTAATGTATGTTATGTACTTACCTAAGCATAATAAAAGCAAAAGTTTCAAGACCACTTAGAGACTAAGTAATCATAAATTACGGTCAATCAACACAGGGCATGTGCAAAATAAACACTGCTTTACTCACGCATTTCATAAACAACCAAAAATAAAAACAGCCCACTACGATATAAGGTTCATTCTCATTCATCCACCAAACTTTCTAGAAGCATTGAATAAAGCAAGCTTTATTATGACGCGTTTGAATTCATATTTGGAACGCGTGTATAGTCATTAAAGAAGAGGGCACAGGCACACATTGCGTTCAGCCGGGATGCGTTCCCACGATCCACGCGACATATGGCGCGAGCGGCCGTACGCGTGATCAACGGTTGTGAAAAAAAAACTCGGACTTAGCGGATCTATGGGATGATGCCCGCGTGTACAGATAAGGAAAACCGATATAGGTAGGTAATTGGTCTGTTAGGTTTTTGAGTTTATCTATCTTGACATAAGGCAAAAACACTAAAAAAAGTAGTGATATCTTAGAAAATGTTTGTTTAGGTTACTTTGCCTAACATACATAACAATTTCTCAAAATACAAACCTGATGATTTGAAACGCGACTCTTTTTCGAATATGTAAGTAGTGTAAGAATACTTAGTGAAAAAGATTAGGCATGCATAAATGTTGCAAATATCAACACTACCTACTTACACAAGTAGGTAGGTATGAAAACACATTGCGTGAAAATTCATACGAAAAACATTAAAACCATCATTCAAAACTTATACAACCTCCACAAACTTCTTAAAAAACAAATCCAAGCAATTAAAAAAAAAAGTTGACTGCCAAGGTCAGGCAAATTGTTCCGAATTTAAAATTTCGAAGTGTTTTTTTACCGGGCAGGTGTGGCGCGAGCAACTGTCGCCGTTCCCACGGCTCTGCACCGGTGCTACGGGACCGTGTCAGGATTGCCAATTACCACATTAATGATATTGTAGTTTTTAATATCGTAGAAATAGTTTTGACGTTTAGGGTATTTGACGTACGTTTTGCAAGTAGGTAAAACAAAAAAAAATTGAAGCATTTAGCGCTTTTTCTTTCGTTCTATCCTGGCACTGATTGGCTTGTGGCATGCTGGCATGTCAAAGTTGTCAATTAATGATATTGTAGTTTTGAATACGTT